>JAJIYU010015280.1:0-12766 GCA_030144865.1 Tinospora cordifolia
TCACCAACAGCTAATTTAAATCACCAACAACTAGAAAAACTTAATCACCAAGCATCTCAATATCAAAATAAGCAATAACAAATTACATCACATAAAATATCTTGAAAATGTCTGCAAATTTATGTAGAAGAATAATAAGTTAACCTTGATGACGAAGTACTTATGTGGTGGAACCAAACGGATTGGGCAATCTAGTTCCAGAATGGACGCTTCCTAATAGAAGAATAACAAATTACATCACATAAATCACCACAGCTTCTTGATTGAAGAATTAAAAAAAATAAGATGTGCTCTGTTTGAATAACATACAGGAAATGTTCCGTGAACTTTACTCAGTCTATAGCTTCTGTGAACTATAACGATTGTAGTTGTCCGATTACAATGTGAGTTGTGCTCTGGCAACGATCGAATTTTTGGCAGAGAGGAGATCGAGAGATGGAGCAAGATGAACAACTCCTCTTCAACTCATCTTCGATTGTGCAACGGATGCAGTTGTGCGATTATCCTGCGAGATGAGAGAAAAATGCTTTGGCAATGATGAGATCTTTCAACAGAGAGGAGATCGGGAGATGGAGCTGACGACGAGATTGAGAGAGAGTGAGCTAAGAGGAGATCGACGAGATGAGATCGAAAGACGAGGAGATTGACAGAGAGTGAGATCGAGAGACGAGGAGATTGACAGAGAGTGAGATGAGATCGAAAGAGTATTGAGAGGATCGAGACCGCCAGCCAGCTTCCCTGCAAGTCAAGAGATCTCTTGACTTGGTTTTTTTTGTTTGAGCAGGACTGGCTGGGTCAGCTGATGGCTGTAGTAACTCTGTAGAGACTTGACGCTTCTTAGCTGGAGTGGCGGTGAGCATCTTCACTGCAATATGATCCTTCATCTTCAACATGGGCTCACTCCTTTCCCAAACTATCCCAGCTCTTCTATACAACTCGGTGATGAGGGTAGGATGGGAAGGTCTCATGTTGGTCTTGTTGATAGCAGACTGTATAGAGTTGGAAATGATTATCCCAACATTGATTGGGAGCTGTAATACTCTAATTTTCAATTGGACCTCCGTTCACGTGTGGATCGTCGTCTGTTGAAAATCAAGATGCTACTAAAATTTTCTTTCGGTCAAAATCTTTTCCTTCAAAATTTAATTCATAACCATTAGTTTTCAATTCAATGTCTATATAGGTATTTTATACAAAACAAAGGATCAAAATAGTTTCTCAAGACATTCACCGGATTTCAAAATTCAATTTATAAATAATACAGCGAAAAATTTAAAAACTTGTAATAAAACAAAAATGTTAAACATATAATATTGTTCACAAATTTAATCAACTGAATTTAAAATCAAATAAATACATGAAAATCGTTTCAGAAAGATTAACAACGTACCATCTCCAATGCCACCTATGTCGGACTACCTCCCCAATGAGGTGTCTAATTAAAGTGTGAGTCTTCAGATGTTAGTTATCATACGCTACGTCCATATGTACCTGAAAAATAAAGTGGGAGTGAGCTCGAAAGCCCAGTGGATTGATCCTACACATCACAGGTATTATACAGACCCAATCCAAAACATTACAATCACTTTCAAGCATTAGGCGTTTCAAACATTCAGTTAGTTTTGGTCGAAGTCTAATACTGGAAGAGGGTTGAGATGCCTCTCGGTATTCCCTGTGATCCAATCTAATCGTAATCATGGAGGCCTCAAGTACTGGTGCCATCTAAAATTAGTTATATCTCAGTATCACAGCCTAAGAGAGAGTGCTTATCATGACTCGTACTGTCTCCTAAAAACTTCGAGCTGTCACAGGCAACTCCGGGTGGGAATACTTATGATCCGCCTTACGGCTCGACAATCGCACTGGTACGTGGATTTTTAATAAACCATCGTCTTATTTTTGTTTTACAGACAATCTCAATCACTTCAGACATCACACAATTCACTAGGAAAATAATTTCAATGTGCAGGTATTTCAACATGGTAAGATGCGTGAGTACATAATGAGATTTAAGTGCATATCTCCTTATTCAGGCATGCCATAATTTGAGTAAATCTAAATGCAAGATGTGATCTTCAATCATGTCATGAACTGGTTAGGCACAAGTCCAAACGATTCATCATACATCAAACATCATGCAATACACCAAACAATTTCAATCAATTCCCTAATGAGATTATAATAACCTAGAATTATTCAATCAAATGCTTTGAATCTTAAATCCATATAATACACATGAGTAAGGAAGTCACGCCCACCTTATTATGCCAATCTTAAGGGCTCCTTGTTTACCGTCGAAATACTCGATACTCTCAATTGTAAAATCTGAAATTCAAGAATCAATAAAAATTTTTAAGTTCTTAATTCGTATTAGATCTTATTCCAAATATTTTTTCAAACTGATTATGGAACCTAGATATTAGTTCCAACTAATTTTTGATTATTCTTAAATTTTAGAATTTTGTACATTCTAATTAAAATAACTTCTAAGTTCTCTAAATTTCTTTAATTTAAAATTAAAACTTTAATTAGATTTCTAATAACTGAATCTTCGCAATTTAGGTAATTTGTTAATATCATAATTAATTTAATTACGAATAAAATAAGACATCTAAATGTTTTAAGTGTAATTTCAGGGCATAAAATTTTCTTATTTTCTTATAAAAGATTTTAAACTCCTAAGGTTTATTTATTTAATTTCATGTTTTTCAACTAATTTAAATTATTAGAGTTTAAACTTCTGAAATTAAATAAAGTCATTAATCCGTTGGAAAACTATTTTTTTAATCCTAATTTATAAGATTAATTTATTTGGTTTTATTAATTTAAATTAATTAATCCTAACGTTCAGTAATTAATAAAAATTTAATTTTAAATTTATTTAATTTGAATTATAATAAATTTTTCTAAACTAACTTTTATAATTGCTTTAATTAATTTCTATAGAGTAAGAAGATTTTAATATTTTCTATTTGCATCTAGTTTCAAAATTTTAATTAGGATAAATCTCAAACTAAAATTTAAAATTTAAAAACTTAAATTTAAATTATACCTCGCGTTATCTTCTTTATGCGAACAACACCAATGACAAAATCTCTTGTTGCACGTTGCCCTTTGCGCAAATCGCACTGTTGCCATTTTCTTCATTGCGTGAACACAATATTAGCGTACCAGCAACACCCAAAATTTTAGTTTCTATTTTCTTTTTCCAGTTATCTAAAACCCAAAATAAATCACTCCCTTCGTTATCATCTTCCATCTTCTTCATTTCCACTAAGTAGCAAAAACAATTAGACTTCAATTCCTCATCGTTCCATCTAAATGAGTACACAAATCTCACACACCCAAATTCACAACTCACGGTCAACAAACGCATCAGCAGCTTGTATACAACAAGTCTTCATCACGAACCAACAATGGCACGCACGATAACCATGAATACGCAGTAGCCACAGTTTCTTCTCCTTTCCATCTTGCCTATCATCTAACACACACAATCGCTAAAAAATCCCAAAACACCTCTGCGGTAGCACAAAAAAACTTGCATCATCTCCCTTAGCTTCCCTGTTCGTCATCCTCCAATAACAGAAAACTCATCTCTGAACTGATTTTCACGCCCAAACCAACTGCTCTACTGTTTGCACCATCGTCTTCTTTTTTTTTTTAACTATCCGGCAGCTGTAGCAATGCATACGCATAGGACATAAACCACCCAGTAGCACATCTTCATTCTTCATTTCGTCTACACGAATGGCAGCTAGAGCTGCCATGTTGTTCTTCATCTCCCTCTGATTTGATCCTTGCTCAGTAGCTGATTTTCCAGCAGCACACATCACGGTCCTCTTCTTCATGCAGAAAAATAGACAGCAATACAATCAACCTCACCCAAATGCTCCAGTTGCCATAGCTTCCTCCACTGTTCAAATTTATCCTCTTATCTCTCGTTCCTCTGTTTTCTTAATAACACGAACCCGGCAACCTAGAACCTCTTTGATTGTCATTGCCCAATTCATCATCCCCTTCAACCTCCGTCTGCCCAAGGTCCAAAAATCAATCACGCCTCAGATTGCCTTTCTTTTCCTTCCTCTGTTTTCACAATCAAACCCAGAATTTTGAGTTCAAACTCAGATTTTTTTTTTTCATTTAAACCCAGAAAACCAGATTACCAATTTCTTCTTTCTTCTTCATCGGCCTTCTTCTTCGTTGCTATTTAACACACATAGGGCAAAACCCCATAGCAGTCCGTCTTCCTTCTTCATCATCATGGACCAGCAGCAAAATCCCCTTCCTCTGTTTTCTACGCACATCACGCCCAGCTGCTTCGATTTCTCATCAAATCGCACCAGTTGTTTTCCTTCTTTCTTTCCTCTGTTCTTCACTCTGAAATCCAGAAACACAACATAACCAGAATTTTCTTTGTTCTATCACACAATTTCTTCATTTCAGCCGTGCACACGCTCTTCTTCATTCTTCTCCTTCATTCTTCTTAGTTCTTTCGGTTTGCAAAATTTTCTGTATTTTTTTTTCGCCAAAACTCAGCACAAGATTATTATTATTATTGTTTTCTAAACTTTGATTTTGATTTTTTTTTTTCTTTCATGATCTTTTATATATTTATTTTTATCACTACTATATTTGTTTTGTCAATCACACAATATTTTAATCGCTCCATATTAAATTTCATTTCGTTAACCAATATGTAATTTCTAGTTTATTTTATTCATTTTTTTATTTCGATCCATTGATCTATTTTCATTTTTTCCTTACTCGCATCATCGCGCTTTCGTTTTTGAACCACTCGCGTCGTCATGCTCTCGCCTTCATGCTTGCGTGAGTAAGTTATAAAATAATTAATTTTCTAAAGTATAGTTTTTTTTATATGGAGCATGCCTCTAACTTGTTTATTATTATTATTATTATTATTGTTTTCAAATATTTATATTTTGCAAAGTTCATATTATTATTATTTTTATTATTTATTATTTTATTTTAAATTCTCATTTTCTTACGAAATAATATTTTATTCTATGTTCATTCGTGACGTGGTGCACTCGCAAAATTCCAGGGTGTTACAGGAGCCCCTTCATGATGTAGTATACCAGCACAACCCTCTCCACAGTGACCCTGTTAATGGCTAAGGAAGGAAGAAGGTTAACACAAACCAAATAAAGCCAAACCTTTGCTAGGGTCTAAAACATTGTCTTCACAAGGTTGGCAGGCCTGTCATTGTCGCAAATTCAAGAGACCCCATCAACACAAAGGGTTCGTAGCATGTCATTTGAATCGAAATGAGGGAAGACAGTGTAATATTCATCCGGTGAATTTGTGGGAAGACCGTACACTTCACTAATGGCTATTGCACTGAACTGGACCCACTTCCCGCAGACCCAAACTATCATGCCCTCCCAGTCAACCACGTTGGCATAAAACTCTTGAACTACTAGAATTATTGTCATAGAGGGTGCCTGAATGAGCCGCTCCCAATGGCGAGCAGCTACTACCGTATCAATACTGATGCTGCACTCCTCTTGCATCAACATAATGCCCTACTTTGGAATTAGATGGTGGTTAGACCATATGAGATTGAACCGCTGTTTTGTTGCAACTATTCAGAATTGAGCTCGGTCTGCAGGCGGTGGAGGTGGTGCTTGTTGCTTCCCTTTAAAAGCAGGATGTTTCATTCGAGGAGGCTTGCAAAAATAACATTAGTGGGAAGGAAAACAACACTTCTATTAAAAGAATGTGGCTATTGAAACTAGATAGTAAAAGTAATTCTAGACGAGTCTAGGTGCTCTAGAACAAAAACTAATTGCCAAAACATAAAAAAATGTCAATCAAAATCATCAAAATGCACACATCACAACAAAAACATCCAAATTCCACATTATTGCATATTCAATCAAGATATCAACTAATTAGCCTTCAACTAATTGAAATAAGGGAAACAATAGCCTAAAATGCTCATAGATAATGAATTTTCAAGCCCTTGCTTCCAATATTTCAACACTTATTCAAAAAATGGACAGAAAGAATAGGAATTTGAAAAGTTTTGAGCAAAACAATTCATTTCAAGCATGAAGAGTAAAATCTAAATCCTAAAACTTACCTAAACATGAAAATGAAATAAGGAAATAATGAAAACTAAAGTAAAAACACTTGCATTGTTACTAAGAAAGGAAAAAAGGCACTCTGAAAATTGCAGGAGAAATGAAGAGCCACAGAGAAACTCAAAAGTTTTCGGAACAGAACGAAGAAAAATGACCGCGATATAACTTAGAAAGGACACATGGACCACGGTCAGTGCTTTATGGACTACGATCCATGCGTGAAATGTCAAATTGCACGATTCTGCGTTTCGATTTACTGCGGTCCATAGAACTGTTCAGCACTTTGGATAGAGGTACATAGAGTGCTCCAAAAATTATCATTCTAGTGATCGCGGTACACTGAAGTATACTCTTTTGGTGACCACAGTACATACAATGTATGCCCTAGGTGTCTTTTGGTGACCGCAGTACATAAAATACAACATTCTGTGGACCACGGTAGGTGCCCAACGAGACAGTTCCTCTTTCTGTGGACCGCGGTAGGCAGAATTGAAATGCCTTTTTTCTTGTAGTTTGTTTTTTTTACTTAGACCTATGCTACTTAAAACCTATGAAATTAGTTGCTAGTACAGACATGAATCCTAGAAAAATGAAACCAAACAAATAGAAACAACATAAACACAAGAAAATAGAAATTAGTAGTGGGTTACCTCCCACTCAGCGTTGTGTTTAACATCGTTAGCTTGACGAGAATACGATGTTTCAGTCTTTAAGTTTTGCCATCTCCACAGTCTGCTCTGGCCCCTTGTAGATAAGGGTGGCAATTTGTGACACGACACGATAACCCGACACGAACACAACACGAAATTAATGGGTTTGGGTCAACACGGAAAACCCGAAAATGACATGTTTAACACGATTATAGATAATTTAAGAGAAAAATTATAAAAAAGTTAATTTAAAGTTAATGTATTTATTAATTTATTGATAATATAATTTATTATTATTATTTTAAATATAATTTTTTAAAAATTTAAAAATTTTAATTTTTTTATTAATATTTTTTAATAAAAATTATTTTAAAATTTGATTATAAAAAGTTAAATGGGTTATAACAGGTATATGATTACGAACACGGTTAAATACAACCCATTTATGACATGACCCGTTTATGACATGATGACACGAATTGCCACTGCTACCTGTAGAATATCTTCAATCTCTGACCGTTCACCTTAAATTTGTGGCCATCCAGCAAACTTTGCACTTCCATTGCACCATACGGGAAAACTTGTGTAACTAGGAAAGGTCCTCACCAACAAGACTTGAGTTTTCCAGGAAACAACCGGAGTCGCGAGTTAAACAACAACACTTGTTGGCCAGGTTTGAACTTTTTTTCTCAATGAGTTGGTCATGCCATTTCTTTTCTGTAGATGGTGTTATTCTCGAAAGCATCCCGGCGTAACTCCTCAAGTTCAACAAGTTGAAGAAGACGATTCTCTCGACAAGCTTTTGCATCAAAATTCAACTTCTTGATGGCCCAGCAGGCTCTATGTTCTAATTCACAAGGTAGGTGATAGGACTTTCCATACAACAATTGATACGGAGACATGCCAATGGGCGCCTTAAAGGCCGTTTGATATGCCCACAATGCATCGTCTAATTTTAGAGCCCAATCTCTACGGTTTGTTCCAACCGTCTTTTGTAATATGTAATAATCCAAAATTTTGTCAAATAATTAAAGATAAATAAGTTTAGTGAAATTAAATGAAATAAGTTAAGTGAATTAATTTCAAAGATTTTAAAAAAATTTTGGGTGCAAATTATGGGTTGGCACGTGAAAAATAATATATATATGAGATATAATTTAAAATAGACAAATAAGACCTTTATTTGATAATTAAATGAAAATTTCAATTTAATAGAATTAATTTTAAAATTTAAAGAGTTGCTTCCATTTCTTAAGAAAAAATAGAAATAAAGTATATATATATATATGAATAATGTGTGTGTTAGCATAATAAGCGTTAATACTACATATTATAGAAAAATTTACATAATTAAATAAAAATGTAGTATACATGTATTTATTTAAAATAAATAAAACATCATATAAGTATCAATTTATAATTACATAAATGATTATTTGAAAATAAAACATAAAATAAATAAAAATATATGAAAATAAAAAATGTAGATTATTTAATTACTAGCATTAAAAATATTAAATAGAAATATATCTAATAAATACAATATTAAAGAAATAGAAAGAAGGGAATATTAGAAAATTGATAAAATGGAAAGAATTGTGCAAAAATCATGTTTACATCAATTAGGAAGTGTGTAATTGACAATTTTCAGATAATAGCAACCTTAAAAATCAAATTTGGTAATTAGAAACTACATCCAATGGTCCAAACTCGATTTGTCCGATCCAACGAATGAAATCAAAGCCCAGGAGCACCAGATCAGCGTAATCCAACAGCCAAGATTCGATCTGCCTCATCTATCGGTTTAGATTCAATTCTTTGATCGCGAATGACACTGCACTCGAGGATAATCGTGCGGCCTCGATCGGTGTTCAAGATCTGATGCTGTACTCGAGGTCCATCCAACGGTGAAGATTAAAGTCATTTTTTAAATCGCGATCTAGTGTTGCACTCGAAGTTGATCAACAGCCCACAACGAATTCGTTAATCTCGATTATGATTCAGTATTGCGCTCGAGGTTAATCAACGGTCCACAACGAGTTCGTTAATCTCGATCGCGATTCGGTACTACGCTCGGGGTTGATCAACGGATCGCGTTGATTTCGTTGATTGCGAACGTCCGTGCTGCAATCGAGGTTTATCTAACGGACAAGATCTAAGGCGCCTAATCTATGCTACGATCGAGGAAATCTGACGACCCACAACAAATCCAAAAATCTTGTTCGCGATCTGATGCTGCGATTGAGGATCATCAATGGTCCAGAATCGAGGCTTCGAAAATAAAATCGAAAAGTTTTGAAAAAATCCAAAAAAATTAAAAAAAAATGTTTCTAAATTCCAAAAATTATTATAATGCACTTGCTATTTTTCTATGCTAGGGGGACATGAAATTTTGAATAATTGGAAAGTTTCCTACAAGGAGAACACTAAAAACTTACCATTCTACACTGTTTTGAACTCTATATAAAGGACCCCTAATGCTCACATTGTGTTCATCCCAAATCAAGAGCATAATAGTCCCTCTTGACTCTCTCTAGCCTTCTTCTTGGCATTCCCCTCAGTTCTTGAGTAATCTTGAACTGTTCTTGAGTGTTCTTGAGAATTTTTGAGTGTTTGGAAGCTTTGAAGTAATGGAACTCTGCCGGATTTCAGAGGTGTGCAGAAGAGATGTATTTAAGGTGGAAGTAATTTCTAACTTTTACTTCTTTATTTTAATTTGAATAAGTCTTGCATGTGTGATGATATTTTGAAGTTGAATGATTGAATATATGTTTTAAATATGCATGCTTTATTTATTTGATGTGCCATGAATATACATGTTTTGCATGTTTAGAAATCAAGAATAATGATGCATGATATGCTTGAACTGTGCCATGAATAAATATTTGATGGTTCATGCTATGTACATGTTGCATCGATGGTTTAATCCGATATTGTGTGTTTTATCACTAAGAAAAGATTAAATAATAATTCAATCCACGTACTGGCGCGATGATAGACTGCATAGTGTCATCGTGTGTGTTCCACCCCCCTGATCCGGCTTGCCGGCTTACCTTTGATGATTTTAAACCGGGTTTCTAAGAGTGATCCCACTTCATAGATATTGGGTTTGAGTTTCCAAGAGTGATTCTCTCTTCCAACGATGTGGAACACAGAGATTAAACCCTTTCGGTCCAAATGTCAACCATAAACAAGAATTTTGTTTGAATCGCCTAATGTTCAAAAGTTTTTGATATGCTTGGTTTGTTTGAATTGAAATAATGATTTAAATGTTTAGAAAGATCCACTGGGCTATTTTCTCACCCCTTCATCTAATTTTCAGGTAATTGAATTACATGAAGACCATGAATATTAGTTAGGTTCTTTCATTTAATTTTTTTTTTAAATTTCTATGTAAGGGCATATTGCCCATGTTTTGAATCTTCCGCTGTAATAATTTTCTTTAAGTTCAAATTATGTACTCAATTTTATTTAATTAATTGAGTTTAAGAATTTCAGTTATTTCTTGTACTATTGCCTTATTAATTTTTTTTTAAATTTAAGTTATATACTGTTAAATACAATCAAGGCATGAAATAATTGAAATAGATAGTGATGCAAGTTGTGTACTTGTAAATGTAATACTGGCCTGACTCGCCGTTTGGTTCAGTCCACTGTCAAGATAATGGTGGTCGTGTCCAATGCTTAAAGATGCGGGGGTTGGGGTGTTATAAAGGTGGTATCAAAGCCTAGGCTTTAGATGCCTTAGGCTAAAAATAGGAAGTTAAGCCTAAACATGTGTTGATTAGGCTAGGAATAGAAAGTCAAACATTAGCTGCTTGACAAAGAATTAGAAACTCAAATTAGGGTTTCACATTGAATTAGATTGAAATTTAGTGCCCTACCTTCTATTTTTCAAAATTGAAAAATGTTTTAGAAAGTGTTTTCAAAAAGGAAAGATATGTTTTCAAATGTTTTGTTTGGATACCAAGACTACAAGTTGAGCTGATAGTAGGTAAGCCTTGTCCCAAGTAAAGCTAAATAATGAAAGGGAGGTAGGTTATCTTGCCCGAGAAAGCGTGGTTGCTAGGTAGAGTTCAGTCTCGCCGCTCGATCTGGAGGTTGTCCCACCATCTTATATGAGGAGTCGAAGTTGAAGAATACTCTTATTTTCTATAAAAAAAAACTAGAAGGTAGAAAATTAGGGCAAGAAAGTGAATAGAAATTGAAAAAGATACCAAATGTGGTATCTTGACTAGACAGAGGTTGTGAGTCAACCAGATTGAACCTTAGGTCCAGAAAAAGACCCTAAGTAGAAACAGGGTGGCACAGTGGATCAAAAGAATAAAACACTAGGGCAAAGGCTAGAGACGAAAACGTATGTAGAAATAGAAAATTGTTTGATCAAGACACGAGACCGGGGAGCTTCTGTATCTTTCGGTTTCTATGTAGTATGGGATGCATAAGAATTCGGGGGTATGGAGGAAGCCTGGACTCGGAGAATGATGGACCATGTGTGGTGAATGATCGGTACCTCTTGCAGAACGGGTTTTTCTATGCTCGCTAGTATGAGACGATGGAGTATAGTGGGCTCGGGAACCTTAGTTATCGAGACATTCGCGAAATTGTTTGGGTGCGGCTCTGTTCTGGGTAAAAACCTAAGTGGAAGGGGTAGAGTGGTATGGGACGCTTGAACCTGAAAGCTTGGAACCTTGCTGTGCTAGCATGATTGTGTGACTGTGTGATATGCATGATGTAATGTTTATTTGCTTTGAGGCCAAATCTTGTACCCATGCATGAAAAGAACCTAGAAGAAAAACCTTTAGGTCACCGAAAAAATCGAGAACCTAGAGACATGAATCTAGAGTCATCGTAGTACGAACAGAATGAAAACTTGAGGAAATGGATATGACATATGATGTAGGAAAGATGACCATTTCTCAAGTCTGAAAAAACATTTAGTATCCCAAGTATAAGAAAAGATGGGTGAGTACCCTAGATGAATGTCGTAATTGAAATTTCTATGATACCTTGTGGGATACTAAAGTGGCTTTGGCTTGTAGATAATGGAAGGAATCCAAGAAAATACCAATACACCTGATCAGAGTTACCAAGGGGTAGATGTGGCAGCAGCTTCCGTCCTATCACCAGAGGTAATAGCAGAAATCACTTGACAGGTGGTTGAGCAAGTGATAAGGACTTTACAGTCACAGCCCGAGGTTCAAAATGAACTAAGAATGAGAATCAATGAACTAGTCATTCCTCTAAGACTAATCATGCCCAAAGAAATGACAGTTGAGATTAATTCAATAAAAAAGGATATCCACTTCAAACGATCCGTAAGGGATAAAAACAAGAAACCACTAAATGATTAAAAGACGGGAAAGGAAAGCGAGAAACAGAAACAAACTCACCAAATTGAAAAAGAATAAAAGAAGCAGGCTAAGAGACAAGGGCTGTGCTATGTGTGCAGACAAAGGGGTCATTTTGCTAGAAATTGTTCAATTGCACCTGCTCGGGCTCCTTAGCCTCAAGACAATAAGGGTTATGGTGAGAAAGCTTGTTAGTTGTTGAAGCTCAGGAAAATCAAGACCCCATTAGAAACCCTCATAGTCCAATGTTAGCACTAATAGACTAATTTTGATTATAAGTAGTAGTAGGGAGACCTTTAGATTGCTAGCATTTATGAATTTTAAGTTGAAATAATGCTTTGTACCAAATTTCTCTATTAATGAAATTTGTTTCCTTAAGAATTCCTAGTGTACCATTAAAGTAGCAAAGCCCTTGAGCATACCAACTTAGTCAAAACCAAACTACTTGACAGAACGACGCCCAAGTGAATGAGTATAAATTTCGAGGACGAAATTCTTTTAAGGAGGGTAGGTTGTAATAACCTAAAATTTTGTCAAATAATTAAATATAAATAAGTTTAATGAAATTAAATGAAATAAGTTAAGTGAATTAATTTCAAAGATTTTAAGAAATTTTTGGGTGCAAATTATGGGTTGGCACATGAAAAATAATATATAT
>JAJIYU010015281.1:0-12761 GCA_030144865.1 Tinospora cordifolia
AAAAAGATAGAGTTTTAGGTAAGGATTCCATATTTGCCCAAGAATGGGGTAATAGTTGCAAGTGTAGACTGTGATTCCAATTTTAAAATTTAACTTTTATTTATTTTTAGTTTTAAGTTACCAAGAAAGAAGATAGAAACTATAAATCACAATGACATCAAGTCGGCTATCTAATTATTAGGGGCACGAGGTGTATATTTGTTGTAAAGTTGGGTTAAACTCGATCTTGTTAAGATAAATCCCCAACCCAACTTGAAATGATCAAATTACAAAGAAAGAAGATGAAATCACAAATCACAACTAAGATCAAGTGGATTAATTAATTATAAGGGGTATGACATGTGTATGCATTGTCAAGTTTGATTAGATCCGATCTTGTCAAGATAAATCCCCAACCCAACTTGAGATGGTCAAATTATCTCAAGGATGCTTAATCAACACGAAACCTAGTTAAAACAGTAGTCAACCTAACTTAAAATTGTTTGGCTTAATTGGGTTGAGTTGAGTCGAATGGCTTACATCCCCATCAATATTATCATGATAAACACGTATTGTCGACATCATTTCTTGATGGATTTGCTTCCAATATATGAAGAGTAATTTTCTTCATTATAGTGGTTTTTACACTTTATCTAAACATTTGTATTGTTATTATCCGATCTGCAAGGAAGGTTTCATGTAGAGACAAGTATTCACACTATGTAACTAAAATCAATATGAAACTTTAGTATTCACACTATGTAACTAAAATCAATATGAAACTTTAGAAGGATCGATACAAGATTTGTCAAACACAAAAGTTTGTAAAGCCCTAACCAAAATATGGGTCAAACGGAGCTCTTGAGACAGCAACCTTAACGTTGAAGTCCAAGAACATCCAATAGACTAGACACTTGACCAATCTCTTGGTGCTGGAGAGGTGTCTCCAGAGAGAGAGAGAGAGAGAGAGAGAGAGAGAGAGGGAGAGAGAGGGAGAGAGGTTAGTGTGTACTAGTGTAAAGGTCTGGTGTTTAAGTTGAAGTCAACAATAATATTTAAAAGTATTTCTTAAAGTTAGAAGCCAGCTTGATGAAGCGTTAGCTTTAAAGCCTTTGAAAGTCAAAGTTAAAGTCAAAAACAAAATCTTAAAAATATAATCTTCGAAATAATAACAAGTAGAAGTTTCCTTCACCACTTTTGGTGAATAGTGTAAACATAAATTTTTTCTAGGAGTAGAAGGGTATTCTTCAGTTTGTTGATTGGGGCTTAAATAAGCCAATTTTTATTCATGAATAATTCACTCATTTTCAAGTTAAAACTGGAAATAGTTGGTATTAGTGCAATTGCTTGCATAGTTTGTTTACAAGGTACACTTTATTTATTATGCTTAAATATTCTTGTCCTTGTTCATAAGCTACTTGCAGGTAAAGATCTGTGTTATTATAAAATGTTTGTATTCTTATTTATGTTATAATAATCATAATTAATATGGATCATATGAAAATGGAATTGTGTTTTTTTTATTGTTTAAGGGTTATGTTGCCATCTATACTAAAAATATTTCCAAAACACATATCATCTTTTTTACTAAATAAATTTCAAATAACTATGTTAAGTGCCTTTAAAAAAATAGCTTTTACAAAATATAGGTCATTAAACCTAAAAAAAAAAAAAGGTTTCTCTTTGGTACAATTAGCATATTAACCTTACAAGTTTAGATGGTTAATTCTGAAAGGTTACATTTATAATTTTGCAAATTACTACATATACAGGTAATATTAATTACATACTGGCAGGATTATTTGAATATGAAAATCTTAGGGGTATCAATGCCAATTGAGCCGTCTTAGCTCAGTGGTAGAGCGCGTGGCTTTTAACCACGTGGTCGTGGGTTCGATCCCCACAGACGGCGTAAGTCAAGGTTTTGTTAACTTGTTACGGTGTTTTATTAGCAAGTAAGTATTTTATTATTATTTTTTTATTTTTGCAAGTAAGTCTAAGTTTTTTTTTTTTTTTTTTTTTTTCCTTTTCTTTTTTGCTTGATTCTTCTTTTATAACCTTGATGATGATGCTTTTACACATTCTGTTTGATAGAATGAAAGAAATAATTTCCGTATATGCAAGTTTGGAATATTTTCTTTTTAATATATAACAATAATTTAAGTATTTAGTTAATTAAATAAAATAATTAGTATTTTATAAATGTAAGATTTTACACCATAGAAAGATATATAACAACCTTAACTTAACTAAGTCGTTCTTCATCCACATGAGCCAATAACATAAATTTGCTTTCTCTGCTTTGTTCACACAAGAAACTTCAAATAACAATTGATAATTTAAAATTAAAAACGTTAAGAACAAATGAATTATATATTACAGTGTGTGCGTTACTTAGAGAAAAACACTAGAAGGGGATCAAAACAATATTTACTTTATTGGCACAAAGATTCATCAATATTACAAGCTATCATATAAAAACTCTAGAATAAGAGCCTAATCAACTGTATTGGTTATCATTTGTCAATAAGAGGGCAAAAGGGCCTTTTATAGTAGAGGTTCCCCACTCTATATGGTCTTGGGACAGCATTACTAAATTGATTTCTTTGATTTCTTTTATTATTTACATGTTACATGAGGACTGGATTAATCAAAGATAAAAGAATACATGTATATATATAATTTTTTTTCTTGAATTTTAACTTACAAGAAAAAAATATTATACTCTCCTAGAAATATTCCTTGTGGAACTCAAATCTTGTGGAAGTTTTATAACTTAGCTCTTGAGCCAATTTTTTCAATTCTTTTGCTAACACGGGCATTCCACAGTAGAACACACCTGCAAAATCACAAGAAAAGAGATATTTTCTTGACGTCTTTTTATTGTCTGCCTCTTTCATTAAAATTAGGATTCAATTGAATTTTTTTTTAAAAAAAATTAAAACTAACTTTTCATCATTATTTGAGCACAACATGTTATTTTTTAATAAAATTACAAAAAAAAGGATTTTAAATTTAACTAGCCAAATATGTTCGTTCTGTTCTAAAATATTCAAAGAAAGAAACCTATCTACATCTCAATTATGAATAAAACACAATAAAATAAAATTGAATACGTTGATGCAGTGATGAGGGTTGATTTTTTTACCTACTGTAGAATAAGGGTGCTTCATTGCTATTTTTGCGAATACTTCCTTCCAATTTGGTCTTGCAAAGTGAGTTCGAACCTGTCAGAGAATTAAAATAGGACATATTAACTGTCTTCATCACCACACTAGTCTTTTAGTACATGAAAAATAATGAAAGCAATTCATTTGAACCCTAAATCTTAAACCCTCAACCTGAAGCAATTGTCTTTGTCATAGTAATTTTAACTTCACCAAGTAATCTTTCTTTCAGTTTTAATTAGAAGGTTTAAAAGACATACCCGAGTGCCCGAAAGAATATCCACACCATGCTTTGCATGGTTGAGAGCTTGGACCATGGTGAGTAAAGTTGATCTTGCATCAACCTCTTCATAAACACTAGTCAGATAGTTGTGCATTTCAATCACACCCTGTTTCAGTAGATGAAATTCAAAAAGAGAACACAACCAAAAAAAAAAAAAAAGTTGATTTGATCCTTATCTTATTGCAATTCTAATGTCTAGGAATGCTATAGGAACTGAAAATATATTTATTAAGGACAGTAAAACTTACCTTCTGATCCATCTCTGCAACTTCATTCATAACACCTTTAAACCATTCAAAAGACCCTGGTTCTCTAGTGACCCAGTAGAAATGTGCATTAGTTGTCCTCTGCATTCTCTTCTTCACGTTGGGAGTTGCAGATGAAGAACCATAACTATTAAGACTGTCCTCAGATCTACTGGTCTCTGTGTTGGAATCCTTAAAAAACAAAAATATTTGGGGCTATAAACATTTCTTATTCTCAGAATATTTAAACAACATAGTACTCAACTTTTCAAGTTATATATACCGTGTGTTCTTCCGAAGTTTTGATATTGTTAAGTAGATCTCGGAGAATGCTTATGAAAGGGGTTGCTCCAATTCCTAATCCGACTAGAAGTAGCACATCATAATTTCGGTAGTCTTGAGCTGGAGCTCCATATGGGCCATCAATAAATAGTTTTGGTAAGCTGCATCATTTTCCACAAATTATCAACCTTCAAAAGATTCAAGTTATTTCCTAAGAAAACTAGAAACTGTGATAGTTTCTTGTAGGCAGCTTACACTTTCTGATCTATGACTCCTGGCTGACCAAACTTAGCTCTACCAATGACAGATGGGGAATCACAGGTTTCTGTGAATACTCTCTTGAGCTCATCAGTCCAGTCGCCCACTGTTCTAATGTGAACACTGAGATGATCGTTTCCGGGGGCTGAAGTAATGGAGAAAGGATGCCTGAAAATGTAGAGTAATCAGTATTTCCAAGGAAATGTTTCGTTTATTAATCCCAATCAAACAAGATGGCTTTTGCTGATACTTACCATTCAAATGGAGAGATTTTTGGGCACTGTAAGAATATGTATTGCCCACTTTTATATTTGAAACCATTAGGCTTCGACATGATTAAGCTGAAAACATTTCCAGGTAGCACTGAAACCTGTAATTTTGGGAAGGAAGCTGAAGTGAATTCTACAGAAAATTGATGATAAAACAGAACCCTTGAAGACTAGTGGTGACAATATTCGAAGCCATATTTTTTATAAAAATCTTCAAAATTTAGAGATTAAGTTGTAATAATGTTAAAAGTATTTGATCATCCTACGGGTCCACATAGAGGAACAAATATATTGATTAATATGATACTTTTTTAGTAAATGCAGGAAAAAATGTAATTAAGAAAAAGTAAACACCTTCAATATTTTAACTGAATAATGATTTGATCTTCGAGTTCGGAGACTCCTCTCCCCTACATAGAGCAACAGTGGAACGCAGATATACATCCATGTCTGTCGCAAATCACAAAACATATCCTCCATTAATAGAAAATTAACTTAACATATAATGGGATTCAATAAAGCCTTTATAACAGGAAAATATTAATTATTTGTAAAATAAAAGTCGAACTGCTAACTTTGTTCAGATACACACATTTGAACTAGTGGCTGGTGGTTACTTTTCAATGAATTAAACTAATTTTTGATAAAAGCTAATAAAATTGGCCACAAGACTTAATGAATTATTTATCTCGTCCCTATCTCTGCGCCTTAGCTTAGGATAATTGTAGATTTAAACATCAGAAAACTCTTGATAACCATTTATTATATACTAATGTTAAAATTAAAAAGCGTGTAAGCGGAGAGAATACCTTGAGTGGGTACATCTAAAATGTCTCCTTAGTATAAATCGAACACTTTTAACAGGGTGCACAAAAAGGTCCAATACTAAATATTCATGAAAGTCCATGCGCAACCTCAAATTCTTATAATCGTTTCATTATATAAAATACCTACTCAAATGACTTGAAAGTGTTAAAGCTATGCAATATAATTTAAGTAAATGCTATTCTGTTATACAAATATAATATTAAATGAATAACTATCACATATTCTAGAATATATAATAAATAATTAAATAATTGTAAATATCGTAATTTGCATAAAAATTGCTACTGCTTCCGATAGATTAACATTGTCCAATGATTAATTTGTGAGATGTATTAAATTGAAGGTACTTACGGTCTTTTTGTACCACTGGTGGACCAAGAACACAAAGGAGCCATGGATGAGAAGCAAGACGTAAACGAGGGCAGTGAGGTGATGAGAGTACCAAAACGCATTGAAACCGGTCAATCTGTTGAATGGTGGTGGGAGCCTCACGACATTCTTACGGAACACATGCGTAGCAAGTGTGAATGAGATCGCCATCAGAACCACCATGGTTATCCCTGTCACGCCTTCCACATTCTTCAACAAGCTCTTGTAAGTTGGCTTCTTCCCTTTGAAATCTGAAGATAACATCTCAAATTCTTCCGCACTTGAGTTTATCAGACGTGGGAAATCGCACACCAAATGGTTCCCCGCATGAACCAAAACTCCCATCGCTATGCTCACTGCAATTATCTGTGTACATAATTTCGTGTTAAATACTACTACATCAACAACCAAAAAAATTAAAATCTATATATCAATCTAAAGCTCAATTTTTTGTAAATTAATTACCTTAATTTTTAAATATTTTGTGTAATGAGTTGCGATTTAATAGATATAGACAAAAATTTATTAATGTGAGCAGGAATAAATTTTTGGAAAATGTTGTTAATATATTTTTCATCCAACTACAACAATTATAATCATTAAATGAATGAATGTCACACATTAGGGTAGATAATAAATAATGAAATAATTATGATCAGTTCTAACTGTAGCTAAATTAGCATTCTTTGAACTACTGCAAATAAAGGGCTCCAGAATTTAATTTTTTTTCGATAAGTAATTTGCCAATATTAAGTCAAATTGAACAAATATTTGACAATGTGTGCAATTTGTTAATTTTAACCAAATCGAACGAATATTTGACCACGTATGGGACCCAGATAGGTATCACCAATGACAAAAATTGTGGAGAAATCGACTTCCAAATACAAGAGATTATTTCTTTTTACTCTTAAAAAAATGGGTTGCCCATCTGTTTACTTTGTTCTTTTACCGTATTGGGTAGAATGTAAGAAATTAGCCAACCAATTGCCTTAATGTAAATTGCACGTCAAAGCTATTCTTTAAAATTTAGATAGAATTAATGTTTGGCAATATATAGATATGCCATATGTACTGGGTCAGGAGCAGATGAAGCGTACCAACTATTAACTGATTTAATTAATCAAACGTGATTGGAACGGCTACAAAAATACATCAACATAATTAACTAATTTAGTTGCTTCAACTCCAATATATTATTCATTTGCCTAGTCAACATCTTGGGTCGTGCTTCCAACGACTTTAGTTTTATGTATCTTAACTAGTTGTCTTTTTTTCTTTTTCTTTTTATCTTCTTTAACACTAATATCTTATACTTGTTTTAAACTCGTAGCTTAAGAGAACTCCTCTCTTTATGGTAGAAGTCAAATCTAGCCGTAGCTTATTTTGAATTCGCAAACTAAATAAAACTCCCAACATCTTGGGTCGTGCTTCCAACGACTTTAGTTTTATGTATCTTAACTAGTTGTCTTTTTTTCTTTTTCTTTTTATCTTCTTTAACACTAATATCTTATACTTGTTTTAAACTCGTAGCTTAAGAGAACTCCTCTCTTTATGGTAGAAGTCAAATCTAGCCGTAGCTTATTTTGAATTCGCAAACTAAATAAAACTCCCTTATTGGGTGAACCTAAGTTTGGATTTAAGTAGTTGTTGAACTAAAAACAAAAAAACAAAAAAAAGAAAGAAAAAAGAAAACAAAACCTTAATATAAATTGAAAAAAAGAGAGAAAAGAAAATAGAACTAATGGAATTACCTTGTGGAAATTGATGTTGTCATCAAAAGGAACGAACAGTCTGGCTCTGGTGGAACGCAACCAAGTAATGGTGTTTCTGCAAACAGGGAGCAAAATGATAGCCATGTTGAGCTTCAGAGTCTCTGCAGCGCCTTTAGCTGTGCACAAGCAATATCCCATGATCTTAAAAGCTTGTTTGTTTCTGTATTGGAAGAATTTCCAAGTGAACAAAGAAGCCATTAGAAGAATCCATAGTAAAATGATCCAAGCTCGTTGCCAGTTCTCTAGAAGAAGACACTTCAGCTTAAATGTTATTTTACGCAATATGTTTCTTGGTAGCAGCCTAATTCTGCTTCTGTTGTTGTTGTTGTTGTTGTTGTTCTGACTCCAAGCTACGCTTGTCGTGCTTAGAGGTCTGCTGTAGTTCATGTAGTTGTCTCTTTGTAGAAGTAACGCTTCCAACTGCCATAACTGTTTATTCCAGTCCAACCAAATATAAATAAGACAAAACAGAGGATGGGATTCCCATATCACCAAATGTACATACATAATTAATCTACTGTTTAATTATTACTCTCATTTTAACTTTAAAGTAATTTACTCCGTTTGGTTCTCGATGCGGAATCAGAAAACTTGATAATACCAAGGAAAAAAAAAAAAAGCTCGCACTTTTTCGAAAAGAAAAACTCAGGAATGACCTTGTTGTCGTTTTTATTCTGAAGATTACATGTTTTGTAAGAAAAATTTCAAGAAAGTATTTTCGAGTTAATCTAATTTCATTTTTGAATTTTAGATTTGTTTTATTTGGATTTGTGTTGTTGAATTGCATATTTATTTTTAAATAAGAAATTAAACATAAGTTCCAATCCAAAATCTAGATAACATTCTTATTATATTTACTCCGGAAACAGAATGGGTTAAAAATTTTAACAAAAAAAATAAAAAATTTGAAATTTGAGATTTGAGATTTTTTTTTTTAATACAAACTTAATGTGTCTTTAATATTTTCAGATTTGGAATTCAAAAAAATTATTTCAGTGATTTCTGACAGAGCTTTAGAGCTTTATTTATTGATGATTATGTAATTAATATTTTTTTACCTCTATGTAACCAAGGTTTTCTGGATCAAGCTCTTCCATTATCAAAGAAGCGTATTCTTCTGCTTGTTCTTTCAATTTCGAGAGCTTATTTGCAGAAGCACTAAGCATTATGAGCTGCAAATTAACCAAAATTTTAAAAAAAATTGATTAATTAAAATTAAAACTAATTAAATATGATAATCAATTAGAAAATTAAAAATTATTTAGTTTTACCTCCTGTACTTCTTCTCTTGTGATTCTGCCATCTTCATTGCTATCAGCCCTGCCCAAAAAAATAACAAAAAACAAAAAAAACAAAAAAGAAAAAGAGAGAGAGGGAGAGTGAGGAAAGAAAAAAATTAAATGAAGTTAAATTTCCATTAAAAGAAAAGAAAAAGGAAAAAAGATGAAGAGACAAAACGAGAACGAAAAAGGCAAAACCAGAGGCGCCGTACTAAAATAAGAAGGGAAAGTAGCAGAAAAAACACACACATGTCGAAGAATATCTGAAGACGAGCGTCAAAGCTTTGATCAGACATCTGTAACCAAAAGTCGTAAAGTTCTTCTTTCGTAATTTTCTCAATCTTTTGACGCTTTCTTCTGGCCAACGCATCAAAAATCCCCAACGCGAACTCCTTCGAATCCGTCATTCCTAAAAATTAATTTCCAAAACCAAAAGGATTCAAATTCAAAACAGAGAATTACGTAAACACTTGATTAATTCTTCATCAGTAGAAATTTTTTTTAGGACAAATCAAGGATTAATACTAAAATATCTACTGCATTTTTGTTTATTCTAATTACCTATACATTCGCCGAAATCTTCTCTGGAAAGAAATCCGTCTTTCGAAAGCTTCAAGAATCTCAATTCAACATTTCTCCATAACTCGTTTGAATCAACATTTCCGGTAGTACTCTTACTGATGAATCTCAATCCTTTAAGCGCTTGTTGAGCGCTTGATCTCGATCGCTCCAGCTTCGCTTTGATCTTCCTCGCATCCCGAGCCGACATCCCCGACATCGTATGATTCGTGTCCTCAATGTCCGACGAAGTCCTCGCCGACGGCGATCTTAACCATGAGAACTTCCGCCGGAGCTTCGACGTCGCCGAAAGACTCCGCGAGAAGAATCCATGCGTCGGCGCCGAAGTTGGCGCCATCGCCGATTCTTCACCGGAAGGATTGCTCCTTGCGGTGGGAGTAACGCTGCAAACGACGATTGAGTCGTCCTCGAGCTCCAATGTGACTTCTACGAAATCCTTGTTCTCGTTGTTTCGCCGGAGATCGTTGAGGAAGATCGGCAACATTGCTCCTCCGACGCTGTACTCGCCGGAATAATCCGATAATCCGTCCGGCCAGTCCAACCTCCGACTGTAATTGGACTTCACCGAGCTACTTCCGACCGACGGCGTCCTCATTTCCCGTCCACCACCAGCAGACAAAATTTCAAGACTTCTTCTTTCGCAGCCTGGTGTCGAGCTCTTAAACCCAACACGGTTTCAACGCCCTCACAAGCTGCTTCGTCGTGCGCGCTTACAGTGTAGTAGTAGTTGAGATTTGTTCATTTCAGCTAATAATACTAACAAAAAACATTTCAACACACATTACACAAAATAAATAATAATAACAATAATAATTGTAAGAATAATATTTCTCGTTTTGGTTATATGTGAAATAATAAAAACATTGAAATAAAATTTTTTAAAAAATTCAGTTAATTAATTTTCTTACTACTCACTCTAGCTCAGCTAATCTTATGTCGTTATATTCGTGTGAAGAAAGCAAGCCCACTTTGACACGAGTCCTGTTGAATAGAAGAAAAAGATAAAAACCGTGGAAAGGAAGATATGTAGTTTGATATTAATGGAGGCTGGAACAAGGCGAGGTGGTTTATAAACATAAATATATATATATATATATACACCATATGAGCGAGAGTGAGGAAGAAGAGAAGTGGGTGAGATTGAGAAGAGTACTACTGGTAGGTTTTGATTGGGGGTGCGAAAGTACAAATTTACACTTGTGGAATTGCCGCAGTTTTTTTATTTTTATATTTTTCTTTTCAGAAGCACTGGTGTTTGGTGAAGTGACACGTGTAATATTAAAGTAGAATGGATTTTTTTTAAAAAAAATTAGATGAACAAATGGAAGAAAATGTATTTTTAGGTCTAAATCATTCTAAGTTCAATAAATACAAAAAATTCAATGTTATTATTAATTACAAAAGTCCCAAGTCAATCTTATATTTATTTTTAGGTTCGGCGCGTCTTGATATAATCTAGATGCAACTTTTTTCTTATTTAAAAATTTTAAATTATCAAAAACTTGCTTTGTATAAGTAAGGGATTATAAATATACTTTTTCCACTTTGTTTGTTAAAAACAAGTTATTTAAAAATAAGACAAAAAGTCATTTTTTTTAAAATATTCATGCTATATTCTTATTTCTAAATCTTTAATGTACTCTGAACTTTTTTAAAAGTTTTTTTTTCAAAAAAAGCCTATTTTTATTTTGATGTTTTGACAATACTTGCTTTAGTTAAAAAATGAAGAGATTTTTTTTGTACTTCATATAAAAGTCCTTTTTTGAAAAACATGGCAAAGAAAATTTTTTTTAACAAAACTTACCTTTATAGTTAGGGGTGACCAAAAGTTAGGTTAATCCGATTAGAGAGAGTCCACAGTTTTCTTCCATCTTGAGCTAAATAACTCTATATATATATTAGTTCTAGATATTTCCCTTTTTATCAAATATTAAATGAATTAATGTAACATATTTTGTTTTTAATGAATATTCTAGTGGAATTTGTCTTTGTTCAAATGGTTTAAGTATTAATAAATTAATATTAAATTAAAGTTCATTAGCACATTTTTATTATGTGAAATTGACTTTCTTCTTCTTGGCCAATTTTAAATATTTTGTATGAAAGAAAAGATAGAACTTAACACAAAAGCAAAATTATTTATACGTTTCCCATAAATAATATAGACCATCATCATCATTGTTTAATTATTAGAAGTTGTTTTATTGAGATATCTGTTCATGGTGAAGAATCATAGCTTCAATTGGAAGTAATCAAAACCCACATAAAACTAATAAGATTACTGTTGGTTTTACCATTTATAATTTGGAATCATGAGGGGTTTATTTTATTGCCAACTAAATCAAATACGATTTCTTTTCGTAAATTAAGTTTATGATTGATCTAAATTAAATTTTATTTTTTAAAATTGCAAGATTATATGTTGAGTATATAATATTTCAATCGGATGTCTAGAGTATATAATATATTATATTGGGAGTTACTTTTTTATTAATGACTTATCTTGATCCTGTAGGATGAAGCAAATTGTAAATCTTTTTTTTTTTTTGGAAAAAAAAAATCATACATGAATGAGGGGATGTAATTGTTGTAGTCATATTAGTGCTATTTAGATTAATATTTTTCTACGTGCATACCATATTTTTTTACTAAAAAATAATTTAAATAAAATAATTTTATTAAAATAAAGTAATAGTTTGTCTTTTAATATAATTAAATTAGAAAATATTAATAAGGACAATTAAAAGTAAAACTTGGAACTTAAAAAGGGTAAATTAGAAAATCTATTTAAAAATCATAAAAAGTTTTTTAAAATTAAAAATTAAATATTAAAAAATGACTGTTTTAATCCTGTTAATAACAAAACTATTTTCTAAAATTAATTATAACCTTAACTTTTAAAATGGTACCTCAGGTAGGAAAAAAGCTTTCATTGTCAACTAATCAATATATTCCCATTTAAAATCTGATAAGCAATTACAACGTGAAGTCTCATTTAAAAAGAAAAAAAGAAAGAAAGAAAGAAAGAAAGAAAAATATTAATCTAAGTAATGTAGTTTTATGTTTTATATAATTATAACGCTTAGATTATAATTAATCAATAACTTAGCAAATTCTCGAATAAATCAAACTTAATGTTGATTTGTGAAACAAAATAACAATTTAAAAAAAAAAAAAAAAACTTAATGTGCGGCAAGCAGAGCATAAAAATTGCGTACGTCACCGAGCTTTACTATTCAATACCAACAAAGTATAAGGACTTATTTAAAAATTTTTGGAGGATGATAATTTAACTGTTATAATTGTATTTTATGTGATTATAATATTTTGACTAAGCAATTGGATCGTTTATTACACATCTTAAAATATATAACAACCACTAATCTAATGGCCGTAACAAGTTCTAGGCCAACCTAGTTAACTGGAACTAAACCCAAAAGGTTAGGT
>JAJIYU010015282.1:0-12778 GCA_030144865.1 Tinospora cordifolia
TTGTTCTGATTTTTGGATATGTTGTGTTTCTTGCTAGTTTGTGTCATCTCCTCAAGTTTCGAGTGATTCCGAGTTCGATAGGTACCCTTATTCTCAGTTCCTTCCTAATCTAGATCCCCCTGTAGGGTAAAACCCTAATTTTTGGCCAATTGGGCTAATTTTTGGATATGTGGTCCAACTTGTTAGTTCATGTCTCCTCACTTCGTTTCAGGTTGTTTTAGGTTCATATGAGTCACTTAATAAGGGTGTAGAGTTCTCTGAATTTGGCCCTAAAATGAGGCTAGATTCGTTCTGTACTCAAATTTCACTAAAAGGGTAATAGTTCTTATTTCATTGAGTACGGAGTTTCCAGGGTATTACATCTTCCCAACAAGCTACCGATTAGGTTCTAATACCACCTTTGTAACATGCCAACCCCCGAATCCTGTTTCGCACGCTGCTGACTTGGCATCTTCATCTCTCGCCTCAATACAAAATCACACGATTACTCTCCCCTTCACTATCAGGAGACCAGGACATTACTTGTGTTCTTTCTTTTCTCATACCATCTCAATACATATCAGAGTGCAAAAATATAAGCAATTCTATCAAGCATGAGTAAACATAGGGATGACATGTCTGAAAGCAATACATGATTAAACTCATAAAAATGGAATAAAATACTGAGACGCCATGCTTAAGTTCAAATGAATTAAATCAACAAAGACTTGGCCCCATGACCTAGTTTAACAAACCAATAAACTAAAGACATAAATCAATTGTGGGTCCCATGCCCTATGCCTAAAAGTAAAAAGTGAAATACTACTCCTACACTACCTCAGTGTTGAGGTGTACCACGACTACAAAATAATTGGTTCTTACTTGTCAACACAAGTGTCTTCAATGATTACCTGAAAAGTAGATTAGTGGGGTAAGCTCAAGAGCCTAGTGGATTTTATGCAAAACATCTCAAGCATTATAATAGTCAAAATACAGCCATGCAAGCACTTGTAACGTATTAAGCATTTCAACAATTTGATTGTTTAAGTTAATGTTAAGATTGAAAGGGTTTCTCCCTCGACATTCCAACTTAGGTTTAGAGTACTCAATGTAATGCCCAAAGGCCTGTTACACTCTCCAAAACCCTATCATGGGGTTGATGTCTCACTCGATCATCCAACTAGGGAGTGAAGTCTCACTTAGACTCATAGTCCCATTTCAAATAAAGACTTGCCGAAGCTAGGAATACTTACAGTGATGCCGGACCTGACCACAGTATCCTTACCACCATGCCGGTACGTGGTCCATTTACTTAATCGTCTTAAATTAGTAACCATAAGCATTTCATAATTTCAATATCAAATATTCATGGTAAAAGATATAAATAAACATTTAATCATGCTTATAGTCACATCAAACATGTTATTCATCACATTGCATGCGTAACTTGTATTCTAAATTGTAACATACATTCATATAAGGTATGGCATGCTAGACATCCGCAAAAAGGCAGATAAACATTCATTCGATAATCATACACCCCTAGTATGGTTCTAAACAATGAATAACAATAAACACACACAATCATGCTTTATATTCTAACCGAAATAATACGAAGGAGTTTAGGTAGTCACTTCCACCTATTACTTCTCTCTTCGTGTTCTAATTCTCGCTTCGGCGGTTGCAAATCTCAACCTAGTAGTTTAACATGCAAATCTTTGTTAGTATAAGTGTTCACATTATTCTTAACCCCCAAAACCATTATTAAGTGACTCCACAAGATTAATGATATACAATTAGGTCATAATTGTCAAATACTATAATGGTCACAACTTCGTGCGCAAAAAGTTCAATAAACTAATTATTTATTGTGTTACCGCAGTACTCGCAGCGTTATTTTGGTAAAATGAGGTTTCATAGTGTGCTATGTGCAGCATTGTAATAGTCACAAGGAATTCTTGAAAAATTGCATTCCAGTGCATTTTCCATTTTCCTCATAACTAATACTTCAATATATCAAGCCTAAGGTTCAAATAAATGTATTTTAGCGATAGAAGAGTTTTATACCTTTACGCTGGTCGTTCCTTGTCAATTTGTCTCCAAAAGACATTCACGAGTGGTTCCAATAATTTGTTATGCAGTAATGGGTAGTTTTAGGTCGCTAGTATCGGTTCTACTTGTGATAGGTGTAATACATGAAGCACATGAGATTATAACTTACGCATTCTTTTCATTTCTTCTAAAAATAACTTTCCAAGCATTCTGGTGGATATTCAAGAAATTTTCGGTGTTTCTATTATGTCAAGGGAGTGTGCAAAATCTTAAGAAACACTAAGCAATGATAGTAAATTGGTATGCTTTGTGAAATGGATGCCTCACCTTGATACCATTGCTTGGAGACCAGTTATAGTTCGATTTTTGGGCAACTTTGAACATTTCTTCCTCTCCCAATGCTCATCGGACTGTTATCAGAGAGTGAACTAGAACAAATATGACTGAAGGTGCGTATAAGAGGGAAAGGACTTAGCAATCGGTGGTTGGTGTTTTGTTACGCGGTTGGGGTTTTCTTATGAGCATGAAGGTGAGCAACTGTGGCAAGGATTTGTGATTCTGGTTCTGCGCACAAATTTATTTATAATGGAAAACCTCGGGTCCTTAGGTTTTTTGTGCAAAAAAACTTTTCAATTATGAATTCAATTGCAAGACCACGGTCTTTAGGTTGCCCTAATCGCAGGACCACAATCTTAACTTGGCATTAATCGTAGGACCACAGTTCAGGACCACGATCTCACATCCCAGCCAAAATCTTGAGTGTTTCTATCGCAGGACGAGACCCTCCTGACACAAAACCGTGGTCCTCATAATGAACCACGAATTAAACGTAGGACTACGGTCTTAGTTTATGGGACCACAGTCCCACGGGATGGGGTGCCTCCAAACGCAAGACCGCAGTCCCAAAATGGGGACCGCAATCATTGTATGTGCTTCATATTATTATTATTATTATTATTATTATTATTATTATTATTATTATTATTATTATTATTATTATAATTATATATGTGTGTGTGTGTGTGTATTTAGTCGGATTGTTTTCTTTTGTAAGGACTTGGGTTATTACAATTGCCTCTGTTGTAGTTGTTATCCACGTCCACCTTGGTTCTTGCCCTGACCATTATTTTGCCCTTGGATCTGTTTCTGTGGTCCCTGGTTATCACAATCCTTGGCAAGATGTCCCTTCTGTCCACAGCTATAGCAAGCTCCTTTTTTCCGAGCCCACTACTTGTTAACTCTGCCCTGGGTCTGCTACCTCTAGGCTGATTCCAATTCTGCTTCTTTTGGTTCCGTTGGATCTCTTTGTTATTGTTTGGTTTCTTAACCTTGTTTCTCAACTTTTGTTCAAAGTTGACCTCTTGCTCCGTCAGTAGTGTTTTCTCCACTACTTCCCTGTAAGTCTACAAGCCCATTGGATTCACCACTCTGCAAATTTCAACTTTTAGGCGTTTTGCAAACCTGTAAGCCTTCATTTTCTCGTCCTTGATCAATTCTGATGCATACATTGCCAATTTAGTGAACTTGACCTCATACTCAGACACAACCATGTCTCTTTAAGTGTAACACCCCAACCCCCACATTCTTTTTGTATTGGACATAACAACTAATCTTTGACAGTGGACTTAACCATTTGGCGAGTTGGGTCCATGTTACTTTACAAGTGACACACACTTGACTTTCTATTTTCAATACCATATGCCTTAGAGTAAATTCAAGAATACAAATTTTCACTTAATAAAATCAAGGCAATTAAAGATAAAAAAAAATTTAACTCCTTTCTTCATAAAAATGAAAATACATAACGTTCTAATGTAAAAGTAAACTATTACATTTTTGATCAAAAGAAATTCATAACCTCTAAAATAAAAATTAAATTTCAGCGGAAGACTTATTCAAAATTGGGCAACATGCCCTTACATTAAAAAGAAACTTAAAAAGAATAAAAGCTATCCAAATTCCATGGTCCTCATAATTTAATTTCCTGAAAAAAAAAGAGGAAGGGGTGAGTACAAAGCTCAATGGATCTTTTTCAAACAACCATTTTTCAAATTCAAATTAATAACACATTCATATTTCAAACACTTGCATACATTAGGTGTTTCAAGCATCCATTTGTTTAAAGTTGAGACTTTTGACCAAAAGGGTTTTTAAGCCCTTGATGTTCTTAACAAAGTACTTCCTTAGAGTGAAATATAGCTTTTCTCAGCCAATTTCATTGGACTTTTGGAACTTAGGGGACCTTACCCACCAACCAAGTACTTTGGTCTTGAAACCATATGAACTAATCATATGAAAAGAACATCCATAGCAACCCACATGTTTGCTATGATGGTACATGGTTATTTTTACCATCTTCTTTTGTTAAATCTTATATCCTTGAATCATCAAATAAATTTCAGAACATGGAACTACGATAAATAAAATTCAGAATATGAACAATTTGAAAATCAAATCATGAAACAACTATAATCATGCATCATACTTTGAAATAAAGCCTAAGCATGATACTAAACATGACGTGAATATTATGAATGCATAAATCTGAATAAGGATCAAATCTGAAACGAAAATATATTTTAGAATACTAGAACTGAAACTATTTTGATTTCTAAAGCCTTACAAACAATGAACATGCTAGCAATTCGAATAAGAAAAAAAGGGTGTTCTAGAAATCACTTCCACCTTATGATGCTTTCTCCCCAAGTTTAAGCAAGAGTTCCCAACGTACAAGCACCAAGAAAATCACTCAAAATAAATTCCCAAACCAAGAACTTCTTACATACAAGAGGGAAAAGAAAGGTGAGAAGGGGTGCCAAGAAGAGGGCTTAGAAAACAAGAGGAAATCTCAACTCTTATTTCTTTGGGATGAGATGAATTGTGAGCATGCGGGGTTTATATAAAGTTCAAAAGGGTAGAGAATGGTAAGTTTGTGGTGTTATGTTTGTAGGAAACTTGCCAATTATTCAAAATTTTGTGCCTCCCAAGTATAGGAGAATAGCAAGTGAATTTTGGATAATTTTTCAGAATTTAGAAACCATTTTTTGGAATTTATTCAGATTTTCGGTTATTTTCCTGAATTTTTCAGAGCCTTTAATCTTGATGCTCGGATTATCCTCGAGTTCCACACGCAAATCTCAGATCGTGATCTACGAAATTGCACTTGCGTTGTGTGTCGTTGGATCGGGTGGATCGATTTTAGGCCGTTGGATCGTGGTGATTCAGTGCATCCTCGCGTCGGTGCGGGCTTGATCGCGATTGTTGGATCGGGCGAATCGATCGTGGGCCGTTGGATCATGGTGATTCGGTGCATCTGTGCATTGGTGTGGGCTTGATCATGATCGTTGGATCGTAAGATCGTGCGGATTACACGTTTCTAGCCATTGGATGTTGTATATATTGCCCAAAAGTACTTCCTAAAGTTTCTATCATTCGGAATTTGCTAATGATAAACCCAATTTCACTTTCTAATCTATGTATATATGGTTCATTGCGCATATCCTTCTATTTTATTAAATCTCCCTATGTTTCCTACTTGTATTATATAGGTTTGCTAATATTCTCCCATTTCTATTTCTTCAATATTCCATATTTCCCTATCTTTTTCATTTCTTTATTTCATATATTTTTCTATATATTTATTTAATATTTTTATATTTAGAGAGGTAAAAATAATTATAGATGTATATATATAATTCACTCTACTTACTTTATATTTGATAATTAACTCCATAATTGTTCCATTATATGCAATAATTACAAAACAATTCTTATACAAATAATATTTGATAATTCTACTTACGTTATATCATTTGTTAGATCATCCTAACACTAAGATTTCATTTGCCTCCAATTATTTTAGAATCATTCAATAAATCTTATTTCTCGTTTTTCCTACATAATTTTCAACCAAGAGTCTCAAGAAATTTTCACTTACTTATTTCATTTAATCTTTTTGTTGACTTTATTTATTTTTAAGTTATTTGACAAAATTATGAGGTATTACAACCTACTCTCCTTAGAAAAATTTCGCCCTCAAAATTTGTACATGTTTAGGTGTTCCTAGTGAACAGATGCGGGTATTTTGTCTTCATTTCACTCTCCAGCTCTCAGGTAGCTTCTTCCATCCCGTGATGTTTCCACAGTACCTTAACTAAGGGAATATCCTTAGTTATCAAATTCTGTACCTTGTGATCAAAGATTCTAACTGTTATTTCCTCGTAGGTAGCATCATCCTGAATGTTCACTTCCTCCCAGTAGATGATGTGAAAGGGGTCAGGTTCGTACTTTCTCAACATGGAGACATGGAGTACGTTATGAGCTGAAGTCATCCGGTTTGGTAGGTCCAACTCGTAAGCACATTTTCTGATTCTTCTAAGTATTTTAAAGGGTCCTCCAAACCTCGAAGATAACTTCTCTTTGAATTCGAACCTTTTGATACCCTTCTGAGGACTGACCCTCAGAAATACTCTGTCCCCAACTTGGAACTCTAGTGGTCTTCTCCTCTTGTTAACATAACTCTTCTGATGACTCTGTGCAGTAGTCAGTCTCCTTTGTATTAACTTGACTTGGTTGCTCATTTCTTCCACCAAGTTTGGCCCAATTAATACATGATCTTCAAGCTCAGCCCAGTAGGTAGGTGATCTACAAGGTCTTCCATATAGAGCCTCGAAGGGAGCCATCTTTATGCTTGCCTGGTAATTGTTGTTATAGGCAAACTCTGCTAGGTGTATATACTTGCTCTAGTTCCCCTTGAAGTCTAAAACACAAGACCTCAATATATCTTCCAAAATCTGGATAACTCTTTCAGACTGACCATTCATTTGAGGGTGAAAGGTTGTACTCATCGTGAGCTTAGTACACATCTCCTTCTGGAGACTCTGCTAGAACTATGAAGTAAAGCGAACGTCTCTATCAGGCACACTAGTATCGGGTACACCATGAAGTCTGAAGATTTCTCCCAGCTTACTGACTTGGTCTGTGGATCTGATTGGCAGGAAATGAGCCACTTTGGTGAGGCGATCCACGATTACCCAAACAGTATCCTCTCCTTTCTGATTCCTAGGTAAACCACTGACAAAATCCATGGCAATGTTATCCCACTTCCATTCAGGGATGGGGAGTGGTTGTAACAATCCAGAGGGTTTTCGATGTTCCACTTTTACTTGTTGACAGGTTAAGCACTTGGCAACATGCTTAGCCACGTCCTTCTTCATTCTTCTTTGCCAGTGAGTCTTTCTGAGGTTCTGGTACATCTTATCTCCACTTGGATGTATTGTATACTTGGTCTGATGAGCCTCGTCCAGTATAGTCTATTTATTCTGTCCATTCTGAGGTACACATATCCTTTCCCCGAGCCTTAGGATATTCTTAGCATCTAACCAAAAGTCAGCATGCTTGCCTTGTGTAACTCCTTCGATCAGACTGGTAAGCCATTTTTCTTGCTTTTGTTCATCCCTGATCTGGTGCAGAAGATCTGGTTGGCAAGACATAGTGTAGAAGTAGGCTTGCTTTTCATTTAGAGTCACACCCAGCTTAAAATCATCAATCAACTGGTACATGTGGCTTTTCTCTTCCTCCTGTTTGTTGAACTTCCTACTCAAGGCATCAACCACTACATTGGCTTTCCCCGGATGGTAGTATAGTTAAAAATCATAGTCTTTCAAGAACTCCATCCATCTTCGTTGCCTGAGGTTTAGCTCCTTCTGGGTGTAGATGTACTTCAAGCTCTTGTGATATGAAAACAGACCAAATTTCTCACCATAAAGGTAGTGTCTCCAAATTTTTAAGCCAAACACAATGACTGCTAATTCTAGGTCATGAGTAGGGTAATTCTTCTCATAGAGCTTCAGTTGTCGTGAAACATAAGTGACTACTTGTCTTTCCTGCATCAACACTGCTCCAAGTCCACTCAGCGAAGCATCAATATAGAGGGTATAGGTAACACCATGGTTGGAGTGACTATGATGTGAACTGTAGATCTGGAATCTGATCTCATCATCTTACGGCCAAGATTAGATCTGCATGTATGCACGAGCGTACCGAATCAGAAAGATCGAACGGCCAAAGACCCGTGTGCGTAACTCGGGGGAGATCAAGCGGCCAGAACGAGATTCGTTGATAGCGAAATCGAATCCGCACACTGTGATCGAGGATCATCCGATAGTCGAAATCAAAGCCGCGTGATTAGATCGCGAACGTTGATGCGCTTGAGGATCATCAGACGGTTCAGATCAAAACCCTTTTGATTAAGATCACGATCGTTGATGCGCTCGAGGAAATCCAACGACTGTGATAAAAAATTTGAATTCTTTTGATTTATCCGAGATTAATCGAACGGTTCTAATCAGATTCGAATGCGTGTCTCGAGGAAACTACGAGGAACCAAATAGAACCCAAAATTTTAATTACAAAAATTATCGAAAAATTAACAAAAAATACGAATTTTTTTTTGAAAATTCTGAAAATAGTTTTTAAATTTTGAAAAATATTTTAAATTTCAAAAAATTCTTAAAAATACTCATTTTGCTCCAAAAATTAGAAAGTACGAAATGAAGTAGAATTAGGATGTTTTATTCAAAGAAGAACTCAAAACTTTCTATTTTTCTCCTCTAAAAATTAGAAAGTACTAAATTGTAGACAAATTAGGAGTTTTACTCCAAGAACAACTCAAAACTTTCTAATTTTCTCCCTTGAAAAATCTATATAAACCCCCCTAGGCTCATAATTGCATTCATTCCAAAGAATAAGAGTTGAATGCTCCTCTTATTTTCTCAAAGCCTTCTTTTTGGCACCTTTTCCCATCTTTCCCTTCTTGTGTGTGTGAGAAGTTCTTCTCTCGAATTTGGAGAATTAAGTTGGGCGATCTTCATTGGCATTAGTATGAGGCGGGGAATTGCTGCCGAAATTTTAGAAGAAAGCGTCACAAGGTGGAAGTGATTTTTAGAACACCCTTCTGTTTTTATTTGAATTCATGGCATGCTCATTGTTGTGTGTTTTTCACTGAATTCAAAGATTTTAAACTTCAGTCTAGAATTTTACATGTTTATTTTAGTATTTCAGTTTTGATTCATGTTTGAGAAATCATATCATCCATGCCATGTTAGTATCATGCTTAGGCTTTTAAATTAAAATATGATGCATGTTTTATGAGTGTTTCATGAATCGACTGTGTATATTCTGAATTTTAGTTTGATTTCATATTTTAAAGTTTATTTTATGAGATCATGATGTGAGAATTAATCAAAGACGATGGAGATAATAACCACGTACCATTATAGTGGTCATGGCGTCACTATGGATGTTCTTTTCATATGATTAGTTCATATGGTTTTAAGACCAAAGTACTTCGTTGGTGGGTAAGTTTCCTTGAAGTCCAAAAGTCCAATGAAATTGGCTAAGAAGACTATATTTCACTCTAAGGAGGTACCTTGTTAAGAACATCAAGGGATTAGAGGCCCTTTTGGTCTGAGACTCGACTTAAACAAATTGTTGTTTGAAACGACTAATGATTGGAAGTGTTTGAATTATGATTGTGTTATTAGTTTGAACATGAAAGATGGTTGTTCGAAAAGGATCCACTGGGCTATGTGTTCACTCTTCCTTTCTTATCTTTCAAGAACATGAACCCATGGAGTAGTTGATTATAGATAATTCTTAGAAAGTGTCTACAGTATTATAATTTTGTTTTTGAATTTTTAGGGCATGTTGCCCATAATTTTTATGCTTTTCTACTGAAAAGTATTTTGAAGACTTTCGCTGTAATTATTAGTTTTTTTGAGAGTTTAGTACTCTCAATTTCTATTATGAATAAAATAGTTTGAATTTCTTTCTTTCTTTTAATTTGCCTTGATTTTATTGAAAGTTTTGTATTCTTAAATTTTATACAAAGGCATGAGATATTGAAAAGAAAAGAACAACTGTGTGTCGCTTGTAATGTAGCACCGACCTGACCTGCCATTTGTTAAGTCTATTATCAAAAGAATGGTGGCAATGTACACTGCTTAAAGATATGGGGGTTGGGGTATTACAAAGGTGGTATCAGAGCCTATGCTTTACGTGCCTTGAGCTAAAGTTAAGCCGAAACATGTGTTGATTAGGCTAGACATAGAAAGTCAAACATTAGTTGTTTGACAAGAATCAGAAACCCAAATTAGGGTTTAACCTTGAATTGAATTGAATTTAGAATGCCTTACCTTCTATTTTTGAAATTGATGAATGTTTTAGAAAGTGTTTTCAAAAAGGAAAAATATATTTTGAAATGTTTTATTTGGATACAAAGACTACAAGTTGAGTTCATAGTGGGTAAGCCTTGTCTCGAGTAAAGCTAAATATTGAAAGGAAGGTGGGTTATCCCGCCCTAGAAAGTGCGGTTGCTAAGCAGACTTCGGTTTCGCCGTCCGATCTGGAGGTTGTCCCACCAGTTCGCATGAGTGGTCTGAGTTGAAGAACACCCTTACTTTCTATTAAAGAAAATAAAAAGGTTGGAAATTAGGGCAAGTAATTGATTAGAAGTCAAAAAATGATGTCAAAGGTGGTATCTTGGCCAGACAGAGGTTGTAAGTCAACCAAAACTGAACCCTAGGTCCATGGAAAATACCTTAGGTAGAAATGGGTGTAGCTATGGTTGGCACAGTGGATCAAAAACATAAAACACTAGGGCATAGGCTAGAGACAAAAACTTGTGTGAAAATAGAAAATTGTTTGATCAGGACACGAGACTGAGAAGCTTCTGTATCTTTCGGTTTCTATGTAGTATGAGATGCATAGGAATTCGGGGGTATGGAGGAAGCCTGGACTCGAAAAATGATGGACCATGTGTGGTGAATGATCGGTAACTCTGGTAAAACGAGTTTCTCTATGCTCGCTGGTATGGGATGATGGAATATAGTGGGCTCGAGAACCTTAGTTATCGAGACATTTGCGAAATTGTTTGGGTGCAGCTCTGTTCTGAGTAAAAGCCTAAGTGGAAGGGGTAGAGTGGTATGGGACATTTGAACCTGAAAGCTTAGGTGGAAGCTTGGAACCTTGTTGTGCTAGCGTGATTGTATGATTGTGTGATATGCATGTTTTACTGTTTATTTGCTTTAAGACCAAATCTTGTACCCATGCATGAAAAGAACCTAGAAGAAAGACTTTAGGTCACTGAATGAATCGAGAACCTAGAAAGTGAATCTAGAGCCACGATAGCACGAATATTTGACACATACCATGACATTAGGCCTTTGAACCTACAAAGAAGTTGTAGAATGGGCTTTAATACTGGAACAAGAGCTCAACCTGAAACAAAGGTTGAAAGAAAAGAATAAGCGAAACGAAAACGAAAAGGACCAACAAGGGACCCAAAAGAAAAACAAAAGTGGTAAGGCTCCATAGAAATAGGGGCAGAACAAGGATGAGTCAAGGGAAGAAGCTAAGAGGCTGGGATTGTGTTTCGTATGCAAGCAGAAGGGGTATTTGGCAAAAAATTGCCCAACTGCACCAGCTTAGGCTTCCCAAAAGCAACAACAAAATACTTAGGGGGGAAGTCAGAATGGGTGACCTCAAGCCAGACAGAATCAGAATGTCAATCAAGGGCAAAACTAGGGCTGTGGTTAGAACCAGGCCAGAATGTTCATGGTTGAGACCCAGGAAGACCAGGCCCCTGCAGTAGAAGGTACGTTCCTATTGTTTAATGTTGTTTTGAGACTGTTGTTTGACTCAAGTGCCTCAAAATCTTTTATCTCTGAAAAATTAGCTGATAGGCTACAACTTGTGACAAAAACAATGCCTGTGACTTTGAATGTGTCCACACCAATAGGGACCATTGTGACTTCAAAGAAGATGTGTAGTTGTGACCTTAGGTTTGGGGATAAACTTTTAACAGTCGACCTATATACCCTACCTTTCTATGGCTATGATGTAATCTTGGGGATGGATTGGTTAGATCAGTACCAGGCCCAGATAGATTGTCCTAAGAGACAGGTAACCATAACATTACCTTCTGGGGAGATCTTTAAAATCTATGGGGATATGCGGAGACTACCAAGAAGTCCAACCCTAGCCTTGCTGAATTGCTTGAAGCAGACGGATGAGTTCAAAAAACTCTCTGAAGAAGAACCTACTAACTTAAAGAATATTAATGACCTAGCTATAGTCAGTGAGTACGAGGATGTGTTCCCAAATAACTTACCTGGACTACCACTAGCAAGAGAGTTAAAGTTCAAGATCGAACTTCACCCTGAAACCAACCCTATAGCGATACCTCCTTATAGGATGGCGCCAGTAGAACTAATTGAGGTGAAAACTCAACTGTGCGAGCTTAGGGAGAAAGGTTTCATCAGGCCGAGTGAATTACCCCGGGGAGCTCCAGTGTTGTTCGTGAAGAAGAAGGATGGTTTTATGAGACTTTGTGTCGATTATTGAAAATTAAACCAAGCCACGGTGAAGAATAAGTATATTTTACTAAGGATTGACAACCTATTTGATCAATTACGAGGAACCACTCATTTCTCTAAAATTAATCCTAGGTCGGGTTATCATCAGCTGAGGATTCGAGAGTCTAACATATACAAGACTGCCTTCAGGACAAGATATGGACACTTCGAGTTCACCGTGATGCCATTTGGTTTGACCAATGCCCCGATTGCCTTCATGAATTTGATGAACCGAGTGTTCAGACAGTACCTTGACCAGTTTGTAGTGGTATTCGTGGATGATATCCTAATCTACTCTAAGTCAGAAGCTGAACACCTAGAACACTTGAGGA
>JAJIYU010015283.1:0-12755 GCA_030144865.1 Tinospora cordifolia
CATTGTGTTGTGTTCAAATTTATAAGTAGAATACAGAAATGTATATTATTTGTACTCTTGTTCACCCCAAAAAATTATATAGTAGTTAAAAGTCGACACATAGGGGATATACCCATTAATACTAAAATTTTAGTTAGTGGGTACTGAAATGTCCATAATGAAATCCTGAACTCAATGACACTAAAATTAGGATTTTTGGAGGTCAATGGACATATTAAATTCACGTTTATGCAATTTGAGGATTAATTAATAAAGATAGAAAAAAAATGTATATAGGGTAAAAATAATGATACATAACAGAAAAAAAATGTTATATAATATTGCATAGCATTATGAAATACTTATTAGGGAAATATATACCATAGGAAATAATATTTATGTATTGAACCGCCAAATTTATAAAGGTGGCTGATTATTGTGTACCAAAGGTGGAACAAATGTCGACAATACATATTTGTAATATTTTGAGTTAATATTAAAGGCTTAATTGACCTTGTCAATCACGTTGACCTTGTCAATTTGGTAGGTCGGCAAGGGTTAGGTTTAGATAGAGTTGATTATAGTTGACAAAGTCAATCCTTTGATTGACTAAAGATCATAAAGTTAGAATTTGAGCCAAGTTTTATGTAGATATTAAGAAACTAAGTTGATCACTGTAATAGCCCTAATTTTTTTCGTAACACGAGCATGTCGCAACGAAAAAAAATACAGATTTGTTGCACAAAGAAGAAATCTAGCCAACACGTTCATGATCTTGTTCCAGATTTGCAAAACGTTCCAGATCCAACCACCATTAGAACATTGTTGTTGTGTTGCACATAGAACAGAGGAGTTGCAGCTGTGGGACGTTGTATAAAGAGTAAGAACGAAGGAGAAACACAACCAGTTGCCACTCTACTGTCCAAACACTGCCAGATCCTCCATTGGCACCACCAAACCGCCACTATCATGAGCTCAAATCACAATCTTGTTTGGATCTACACAAACCGGCCACGATCTACTTCGAATCTACACAAATTCGGTTATCCTGTTCTAGATCTTGCTGGGTTTACAAAAAGAAAGCCATCAATACATCTTTGAACCGCCGGATCTACCCTTCTCCACCATCAAAAACCATTGCTGCAAGCTTAATCACACCCAATCTTTGTTGCTGGTTGTAGACTTGAGTTGCAACTCGCTGGATTTGCAAAACCAGCCACCAAGACATCCCAAAACGCACTGGATCTAGCTTGTGTCACACCCAACAACCACTGTTGCACCTCAACGTCGTCGGAATCACTTGTTGTCCGCTATTTGCAGCAATCCGCCTCTTGGAAGACCTACCAGCTGCTAGATTTTTCTACTGGTGCGTGATTTGGTTTGCCTAGGTGCTTGCAATCCGTGGTGAAGAAACAAAGCTACAAACCTCTGTTTTCGCTGCTGCTGGTGCGTTCTTATGCCACGAAGAAGACTATCTGTTGTAGGTGGACGAACGAACGAAGAAGAGCTGCGTGTGCATCTTCTGTCCATGCTGGTGCATTGCTGCTTGTCGTGGCAGAGGAAGAACGAACCAGCAACGCACAGCCACCACCTCATTCCACATTCACCAGATCTGCAACAGTCATGCCAGATCCACTTCGAACCACTGTAGGATCTTCACAAGCTCGCTTCAAAACGTTCCAGCGAAGATCTAGGATTTTCGAACTCATACAAGCCATTGCAAACCCCTTCGAATTTGGTGAGCACGTTTCCAGCCATGAGAGTGATTTTCTAACTTTTGGGTTGAATGTATTTTAATGGTCGATACTTGTGTGTTGAATGCGACAGATTTAGGTCATCGAATCGCAGTTTCGAAAGGAACGAGAGGGACCGATCATAGGGAAGAGGTATATTTTTGCTAAATTTTTAATAGTAGGAAATTAATTATTTTTCTTGTTTTTGATGCGCGAAGTGAAGTTTCGATTTTTTTTTTATTTCTTTGATTTTAGATGCACAAAATGAGATTTAGAAATTTAGAACCTTATTTAATATTCTTGTTAAAACTATTATTTGTGGATTTTTGGATCGATGTTGGATATCAACGTTAAGGGGGTTTGAAGATTGAGATATTTATTTCAAAAAATCTATTATTTGGATTATTTTGAGAATTTATGGAAGTCTGATATTTTTGAGAGAAATATAGTCTTTTCAATCTTGAAACCTTGAGTTGATTGTAGTAAAATAAATTATTTTCTGGAAATGAGTACGAAGGATTGAATTTGAAGGTTTCGAAATAATTTCGGGTGACAATTAATATTTCTAGAGATTAGCTTAGATTTTAGATTTGGAAGTTTTATTTTGTTCGTAATAGAGTTACTTTTAATACAAATAGATGAGTCTAATATATATAAAAAAAAGGGAAATTTTTAAACTTAAGAAGATTTTCAAATGAAAATGAATGTGAATAGGAGGAACTTGGAAATAAATTAATAAATTTTCTTGATTTAATTTCAAATCAAGGATAGTGGAGACGACGCAGAGGCGCGAGCTACTCCAGAAAAATTAATGTGGGTGTGATTACTTCACTCACTATCATTATTTAGATTTTAAATATAAAACATGATGGTTGTTTTTATTCTTGTACTTAGTATCCTGCTAGGAATGTGTGAATTGATTGGAATGATTGTCATGATATCATAATGTTCGGTTATGTGCTTTCTAGATAGTTAGATTGCTTGTATGTGTATTGAATAATTTATAAAATTTTAAATTGTATAGGTTGGTACATGTTATACCAGCGTGGATTGAAAACCTTGTCTATGAAACTAAAGAAGATTAAAATTATGACAAAAGAACGATGTACCGGCGCAGTGACTGGCCTTAGGGTGTCATCGTGGGTGTCCTCAACAAGACTGGCTGCAGGCTGAGTGTCAATTCGGACTTTATGCCCCCGCCAATGTCCCGAAAGGTAACCGACCCTTGGGCGGTACCTTCGGATTCGCTCTCGGACCACGAAGGGGACACCGAGGCCATAAACCTTTCGGTCTTAACTACAACAAAAAACAATTAAGTGTATGAAACTCCCTAATGTAATGATAGTGTTTGCATGTTTGGTATTTCGATCTGAATAATGCTAGTGATGTGCAGTATGATCCAACGGGCTCTCGAGCTCACCCCTTTCTTTTTCAGTTGATTTTTGAGACAGCACAAGTCGTGGACATCGCAGAAGACTCGGTTATTTTGAAACCTCATCGAGGAGGTTGTTAGTGTTTGCTACGCATTTTATTTATTTTTGTAATTAACTAAACTAAGCTTGTGCCCCTTCTCTTTCCTTTGGTCTAAACATTTTGCATGCGATTGAATGTTTTGGAATTATTTTAGAGATTTTTAACATGTTTAAATTTGAACTTGATGCATTCCATTTCACTTTGTAATTTTACAGAGCCATTTCATTTACTTAGAAATTTATTTCAAAAAAAAAAAATTTCATGCCAATTTTATAGTGATTTAATTATTACCAGAAAGAAAGAAATAGAATCTGAGAATACACGGAGTAGCACTCCGGCTCTCGGCAAATGATGCGGTGGCGGCTTCTCTAGTTTGAATGGGCGCGCATTCTGAGCGAGCGTGGCCCAAGGGAACCCGCATGGAACGAACCGGGGGCCGGGGTGTTACAAAGCTCGTATAAGAGCCCAGTTACTAGAAATACTGGGTTGAAACTTGCATAGAATAAATTTGATTCTATTAGAACAAAATTTTCATAAAAATAAGAATTTCACCGGATTTGATTTTCACTGGAAAGGAAGTTCTACTAGATTTCACTTTCGAAAAATGAATAAAATGAGTAGAATCTATCCACTAGGTGGATAGAAGTCAAGAAAAGATTTAGGTGATGTCAGCATGCTCGAGTTGCTAATCGCGATAGGACGAAAGTACTGTAGTGGCCCTGTAGGTTGAGTTCTACTTCGGTAGTGGCCTCACAGGTTGAGCTCTATTCAGGCAAAACTCGGGAATGATGGCATCACATAAAATTGGGATAGAGTTTGAACTTGGTGATTTAATAGACGGATCAACTACCCAAGTATTGAGACCATAGGTTTAGTTGGAAACTGGGTGTTGCCACGGAGGCACAGTGGATCATAAAAGTAAATAAAAGCTTTTAGGACATAATCTAGAGACTGAAAATGTGTGAAATGAACACTTGATTGGTCAAGACACGAGATCTGGGTGATCCTGTATCCTTGATCTCTATGTGGTATGGGACGCATAAGGGTTTTGGGATATGGAAGAATCCTGGACTCGGAGATTGACGGACCATGTATGGTGAGTAATTGATTCTTGGGCAGAACTTATACGCACTGTATTCTACTGGTATGGGACGGTCGCGTATGGTGGGTCTTGCGTCAGCCTTAAGGAGCGAGACACTTGCAAAATTGTATTAGGCAATGAACGGACTCTTTGGTAGAACTTGCACGCACTGTATTCTACTGGTATGGGATGATCGCATATGGTGGGTCTTGTGTCATCCTTAGAGACCAGGATTTGGTGAAAGTATATTAGCCGTGATGGAAATTCTGAGTAAAAGTCTAGGCTTAAGCACAGACAAAAACTTGGGATTCCATTATGCCAACGTGCATTGTTTGATTGTTTGTTGTTTGCTTGCATGATTAATATATAGTATATTATTTTGAGTATTGATGCACAAATTTCTGTACCTAGTAACAAACAGATTGTTGTTGACTTAGAAGCATAACCCCCTGGGCCACTAAAACCAAATGAAAACTTAGAGACTTGAATTTAGAGTCATAGTAGCACAATGACGTGAAGGGTATTGATGGATACTAAAAATTTTTTGCTTCAATAAATCAAATTATTGCATACTAAAATAAAATTTTGACTTGCAGATAATGCCGAGAAGTCGAGGTAGACCCAGGAGAGGTGCGGCCCGAGGCAGGGATGGAGTCGAGACGGGGCATAGTGATGAGGGTACTCCTGTGACACCGGTACCAGTAGTGGTTATACTAGCGTGGATTGAAAACCTTGTTTGTGAAACTAAACAAGATTAAATTAAGACAAAAGAACCACGTACCGATGCAGTGACTGGCCTTAAGGTGTCATCGTGGGTGTCCTCAACGAGATTGGCTGCAGGCTGTAACGACCCCGAATTTTGTAGTCTATGTACAAAGGAAAAATAAAATAAAATATAAATTTTGAAACTTATATAACTTATGCCAAGGACAAAGAGATAAAATACATTTTGAAAATTAGATAATTTAAAGAGATTTAAATTAGATGCTCATTGATCATAAAAAGATAAATTAATAATATATATATATATATATATATATATATATATATATAAATGAAATAGGTATATAACTTAATGAAACTAAGATAAGCATGATCAAAAAAATAATAATAAATAATAAATAAATCAAACTAAAGTGATTTTGGCGGTCCGAAATTTGGATGTCTTCAAATGCAAAAACCAAAAATTTCGGTCGCCTTCGAATTCAATCGGTGAAGAAACGAATCGGGAAGTTTCACGGAAGGAAATTGGTGGTGAGTCGGAGAGCTTCGAGAACGATCGACTGCGTCTATAAATAGAGAAGGTGGTTGGAGAAACGGAGCTGCAAACGGATTTGGTTGTTGGTCATTGGTCACGAACGGAGCTGCAGTGATTGAAGACGAAGAAGAAGAAGAAGAAGACAACCGGAAGAAAAGAGAATGACTGGAAGAAGTAGTTACACAAGAAGAGTGGCGGACAGTGTTGAGTGAGCTGAGGAAAACCAGAACGGGTAGCAGAATTTCTGGGTTTGGAAATTGAGATAGAGCACGACCGGCAGGGAAGCATTGGAGTTTTGGATAAGGGAGCTCGGCTATTGCAATCAAGAACAGAGGAGAGGACGGGTAATGCAGGAGCAGCTGAACGCACGGCAGACAGGAGGAGGGGAGCAACTTAATTTCAGTTGAGCAGAGCAGCAGCTATTCCATGAGGAAGAAGAACAGAGAAGGTAAGTTATGATTCTGAAATTTAGTTCGTTCCTCTAGTTTACAATGAATGGCATCTGGAATTGAATCATGAAGGAAAAGAGGAATATTTCCGATCAAATTTGTGGGATTCACGGTGAAGTTGTAGCTTGTTTCAATTCTCTGATTACCATTGAGTCAAGGACGGTAGAGTGAGTTGAACGGCTGATCAAGGTGGTTGTAGGAAATGATACAATGAGCAGCTTGATTGAACTGAAGCACTATTATGGGTTTAGTGTAACTGAGATCCTGGTGTTGCAAAATTGAAGGATGAGAAAACCAGAACTTGGTTGGGGACATAGTGGACAAAGAAGACATGAAACAAAGAGTGGTAGCAATTTCCTTCATCAGCTGGTGGGTGACCGAAATAACGAGGTAAGGAAAATTACTTGGATTTAGGATTATGGATTTTCAGTATGCTTATTCAACATTCAAAGTAAGGAAAATTACTTGGATTTAGGATTATGGATTTTCAGTATGCTTATTCAACATTCAAAGTATAATAGAATTTATTAATATAACTTGAATTAGATCATAAGATAGTATAAATAAATTAGTATGCATTAGTTGGAATTATGATGTTTTATATACTAAGATTGAAGAATAAAATTAATTAATGTACTTCCAATGATTAAATCTTAAAATTAAGTAGTTAAAAAGAATTAGAAATCATCTATGCAAATACTACATTATTCAAAGTAGGAAAACAAATGAATAATTATTTGAATTAGTGCTATAAATAATTTTAATAAAATTCTAAGAATAGTGAGGAATTAAAATTGTTAACTCCTAACAAGACTAAAGACTTAACGAACAGAAGTCTTATTTTGTTCGTAATTATTCTATGAATAATTTAACTATAATAAAAAGAAAGAGAAATTAAGGAACATTTAATTTAGTAATGACACAAAAAGATCCCTAAAATTGTATAATTCCTCATGAAAATTATTAGTAGGGAAATTAATAAGAGATATTGATTAATAAATCATTACACTACAATTATTTTGTAGATAAAATTTCTAGGACGATCGCTAGCGACGAAGGGGTAGAAAATCGCCCAAGAGTTTAGGTGGGCGTGATTTTCTCTCTCATTCATATTATGCGAATTTGAATTCAAAACATTGGTCTGGTAGCTTAAAATAAATCATATTATGAGATGACTTGAATTCGGTTGTCTTGAGTATTCGATGCATGGATAACTTGTTATTAAATTTCCATTACATGCAATTCTAAAGATTTCTTCATTTATTTCCTTTAATTGAAGCTTTAACATTTCCTTAGTTGATAAATGTTACATGTGTGCTAGATTATAATGTTTGTTTGTTACAAAATTAAAATAAGATTAAAGGATCACTAAGAACTTACATACCAGTGCGATCGACGAGCTCGAGGCAGGTCGAGGTGATATCTCCTATATGTCACCATTTGAAACTGATATGCCGCAAGGCGGATCGTAGAGATTTCCAACCGTAACTGTTAATTTCAGCAAGTAGTCGTTGGGAGTTAGTACGAGGCTGCAGGAAGTACCCTTTTTTAGGCTGTGATGCTAAGGAATTGACTGATTTTAGATAGTTTCTCAAGACTTTTTATGATTAGACGAGATCACAGGGAATACCGAGATGCATCTCAACCCTCTTCCGGTCATAGACCACAACTGAAACAAATAATTGTCTGGAACACATAATGTGTGTAAGTGTTTGAATGTTTTGAATTTTGGTTTGTATAATGCTTGTGATGTGTAGGGATGATCCACTAGGCTTTCGAGCTCACCCAATATTTATGTTACAGGTAACCACTGAGACGAAATTTAACCAGACGTCAATTTTCATCGACTAGTCTCGTTTTAAAGCTGTTGGGTAATAATTTCTCTTTCTGCTATAATATGTAAGCTTAGTCAGTATTTTGTTGTTTCTTTTTGTTTTATTGACGATATGTGTAATACCTATAACTTCATGGTCGTGCCACGTCGTGAGTGAACATGAGATGAATAATAACAAATGAATTAGGATCGTGCACAATTTAACTATGGATGTAGAATGTGCTTAGGAATAAATGAATTATTTCATAGCTCATTCGCGCTCGCGCGAAGACGCGGGTGATACGAAAATAAAATATATCGTTTGATCGAAAAATAATACTAGTGTGATAAAACTATATTTTATGTTTTATAGAGATATATGAATAGCTGAAATAATTAATTGATGCCTATTATGATTAGTATAGAAAAAAAAATTTGAATTAACAACAATAATAATAACAACATGATAATATATATATACATTTATCATAAGGTTCATACATTAATTTAGACGGTAACACACGTGTGTATATATATATATATATATATATATATATATAGATATATATGTGTGTGTATAGGAAATAGGAAAAAAATATATATATCATGGTAATTTTATCATAAGGTTTTATATAGATATATACCCATCTACATTATTAGAAAATAATAATAATAATAATAATAATAATAATAATAATGATTTAACTTATTCTTGCTCTGGAAAAAAAAAAAGGAAAGAGAAAAATGGGACAAATTCTGGAAATTGCCAGACGAATTACGATTAAAAGAAAGAACCAGATTTTTTATGCTGCAAAGTTCTGATTTTAGGGGATATTGGTCGAATATTAGAGATAAAAAGAGATATAAATCAGCATTTTTGGAAATCGATTATGGTGATCCAAACTTCTGGGTTTCTAGGCAGACGAAAACAAGAAGAAGGAGATCGGATTGATTTGGAAGAACGAAGAATGAAGAAAAAAAAAGGGGGGGTCGAAAATCTGGTGCAAAGAAGTCTAGCTTTGTGCGTTCTGCTGGTTCATGAGTGAGGAAGAAGACGGTGCAGAGAGGGATTTGAAATTCTTGATTTGAACCATCAGTTGGGTTGTTGTTCAACAGAAATTAGAAGGAGACGGCTGCTAGCATTCTTCATTTTCTGGGTTCTTTCGGTCATCAGAAGCAGGGACGGCGATGATAAAATTTCTGGTTTGATTTCTGAATTCTGGGTGCATTAAAACAGAGGCGAGAAACCAGATTTTTGCATTCTTGGCTGTGATGGACGAACGATAGGATTTGGCTTTTGGCTGGCCGAGAGGAACGTGCAACTGCTGCTGCAAAATCCGGGCAAGGAGAAGAAGACCAACGAAGCTGCTGCTGCTGTCAATTTCTGCTCAAGCTACTGACATGGAATGAGAAGAAGCTAAGGGGGGCGATCGGTGAAATGGACAGAGAGATTGCAGCTGCATGGGTGCAAAGAAATGGAAATAGAACGATGGCTGCGTTGATGCTGCTGCGTTGGATGCTGTTGTTGCTACCGAACAAAGGTTGGTGTTTGTTGGCAGTTGGTTGCGTCACGAACAAAAGAGAAGAAGATGAGCAGCTACTGCACCGTCACATGAAAAAGAACGTAGAACAGAAGAAGGAAACAGAGAAGGCAGAGACGAGGGAAGATGATGAACAAAGGAAGGGGTGTGATTGGAGCTGCCGTGAACTGGTGTCTGTGTGTATTGTAGCTTCGAACCGGGATATGTGTGCGTCAGTAATTTTGGAGTTGTGAACGTGATGAATGAGGACGATGAAGACAATTTTGCAGTGTTGGTGCATTTTTGGACAAGGGAGATAACCTCCAAGTCGCGGTGGTTCATTTCAATAGGTACGGAATTGGTGAAGAACAGAAATAAAGAATGAAAATGACTAGAAAATTTGTTACTACCGCTGGTCCGTGGAGACCTGATGATGGGATTTTCTGACAATTGCTGGTTGTTTGGTTGTTAAAGAAACAGAGGAAACGATGCATAGCTTCTGGGTTGGAATTCGATTTGTGCATCGTTTTAGTTTTTAAAAATTTTGGTGCCGGTCCTCGTTGGATGTAGATAGCGCGACGAAGATAATGCGAGATAAAATTGTAATTTTTAATTCTAGAATAGTATAAAATTTATTTTTAGTTAATTATAGATGCAAAACCAAAATGGAATTTAAAATTTAAAACTTTATTAAATATTTTGGTGGAAGTATTAAATCTAATGCTTGTGAATTAGGTTAGATGCTTAGAATATGAATATCAAAGCTTAGAAAATCTGGAGTTTCAAATATTAGAAATCTAATTTTATTCAAAAGCTACATGTAAATAATAAATACTAGAATTCTTTTATTCAAATAGAGAAATAATAATAATAATAATAATAATAATAATAATAATAATAATAATAATAATAATAATAATAATAATAATTTAGAAAATTTATTTAATGATTCAAATTAAATAAATTCAATGTGAAACTAGTTATTAATTATGAAAACATGAGGATTAATTAAATTAATAAAATTAAAATTAATTAATCTTTAAATAAGGATAAGTTACGACTTAATAAATTAAATTAGATAAAGACATAAAAAAAAACCTTAGGAGTTGAAACTAAACTTAAAACATCTAAAGTCTTATTTTGTTCGTAATTATATGAAGTATGATATTAATAAAATTTTTAAGATTACAACGATTAAGTTATTAGAACTCTGATCATATGATAAAAGTTTGTAAATAAATTATTTAAGTCGCAATTTCTAATTAAGAAAATTAGAAGACTCAGAAACTATTTTAATTAGAATATATAAATTTGAGAATAACCCTAAAAGTTTATACAAAACAAAACAAAAGATCTCAATGATTTCTCAAAATATTCACCTGAGTTCTCAATACAACTCATAAATGATACAGTGGAATCGCTTTAAAAACTTTCATTGAAATTAAAATTGTTAACCAAAAAAAATCATTAAACAATAAAGCAAACTAAGATTAAAACCAACAAAATACATGAAAATAATCTAGTAAATTACACGAAACGTGACCTCCAAGTCTCTTATCTCGAACGACCTCCCCATGAGGTGTTCAGCTAAAGTGCGAGTCTTCTGACGTAGGTTACAGTACTCTAAGTCCATGTGTACCTGAAAGATAAGAATGGGAGTGAGCTCGAAAGCTCAGCGGATTGATCTTACACATCACATGCATTATGCAGACCCAATTCAAAACATTACAAACACTTTCAAACATTAGGTGTTCAAACAATCATTTGTTTTAGTCGTGGTCTAAGACCGAAAGAGGGTTAAGATACCTCTCGATATTCCCTGTGATTCAATCTAATCTCAGAGGATTTCAATAATCGCCTAAAATCAATCGACACTTACATCACAGCCTAAGATAGCGTACTTATCATGAATCGTACCGTCTCCCAAAGACTTTGAGCTGTCACAGTCAGCTCTGGTTAGGAATACCTACGATCCGCCTTGTGGCTCGACGATCTCAAGTGGTGACATATAGGAGATGCCACCTTGATCCGCTTCAGGCTCGTCAATCGTACCGGTACGTGGATTCTTAATAAACCATTGTCTTATTTTAGTCTTTTTTTCAACCAATCTCAAACATGTCAGACATCATATAATACACAAGAGAATATAATTCAAACTATGTTTGTAAGTCAACATGAGAGTGCGCATGGATAACCAATGGCATTTAAATGCATGTTTTCCTGTTCATGCATGTTATAATTAAGTGAATCTAAGTGGAAATCGTTATATTCATCATGGCATGAGATGATTATGCATGAGTTTAAGTAAATCATCATAAATCACACATCATCCACATAGAACAAACAATTTCAATCAATTTTCTATTAAAATTCTAATAACTTAGAACTATCAACATATACGTTTTGAATTTTAAATCCGCATAATACAAGTGAGCAAGGAAGTCACACCCACCTGATTTTGCCGTTCTTCAAGGCTCTTTGTTTCCCTTCGAGATCCTCGACACGTTAATATTTATATATCTAAAAATTAACACTTAATAGAATTATTCTTAAGCTTAACTAATTCCTAAGATAATTACGTATTCTCGAAATCACTTTCAATAGATTTTGAATCGTTGTTCAATTTTAGTATTTTGTATATTCTAATTAAAATCCTTCCAAGTTTTCTAAATTTCCATAGTTTAATATTATAATTTTAATAATTTGCTTACAACTTATTTGTAGAATTAAATTTCTAATAACTTAATCTTTGAAAGTTAAATAGTTTATTAATATCATAATTAATATAATTACGAACAAAATAAAGTTTCTAAATGTTCTAGGTTTTTTTTTCTACTAATATAAATTATTGAATCTTGAGCTTCTAATATTAAATTTATTTTATTTAAATTATTAAGTAAATATTCTAAACTAATTTTTCGTAATTGATTCAATTAATTTCTATTTAAATACAAAAATGTTATATTTTTCTGTTTGCCTCTAGCCTTTAAATAAAATTAGATTTTTAATATTCAAAACTCCAAATTTCCTATACTTTAATATCCTTTGATATTCATATTCCTATACCTATTCAAAATCCACTTGCATCAAAATAATATTTCTGCTAGAATATTCAATAAATTTTAAATTTCTAATCTCATTTTTTTTTTGCATTCTTAATTAACTAAAATAAATTTCATACCAAAATTTAAGAAATCCAAAATATACCTCCTCGATTTGTATTCGTAAATAGGCATCGCTTGTCATCTTCATCGTGCGAACGATGTCCACAAGCCCACCTCGCATATCCGGTGTTACAACTCCGTCCTCCTTATTTCAATAACCAAAGAATCCAATCGTTGCTTTGTCTACTTTCTTGTTAAACGCATCATTTTTCAAAATCACCACCACACCCCCACCCCCAGACACACTCAGCCGCCTCCTCCAACAACCGGCACAGAGCACTAGTT
>JAJIYU010015284.1:0-12770 GCA_030144865.1 Tinospora cordifolia
TTTTTATTTAAAAAGTTTTTAATTCCTATGTAAGGGCATGTTGCCCAAGTTTTGAATCTTCCGCTGTAATAGTTTTTCTTCAAGATCAAATTATGTACTCAATTTTATTTATCTAATTGAGTTTATGAATTTTAGTTATTTCTTTTATTATTGCTTTATTGAATTCCTAAATTTAAATTATGTACTACCAAATAAAGTTGAGGCATGAAAATGAAATAATTGAAATAGAAAGAAAAAAAGTCAAGTGTGTGTCACTTGTAAAGTAACACCGGCCCCGCCTGTCGTTTGGTTTAACCTCTATCAAGAGAATGGTGGTCGTGTCCAATGCTTAAAGATACGAGGGTTGGGGTGTTATAGTTATAATCCTTACAAGCTAAGGACTCAAGGGGATTTGCACACAAAAATGAAGAGTAAAGGGAACAAAACAAAGAATCTAGTGGAAATGACTATCCACTCTCTCTAATAGTATGTTAGTCGCAAATATGGTACATGACTATGTGGTTATTGTTTTGTGATCTTAGAAGCATGCTAGGAATGTAATGATACTTCATTGTATGGTTGCATGCCCATGATATTATGATAGCATGCCACATGATTTTCTATTATCCAATATTTTCTCAAGAATATGCAATTGATGTTGCTTATTGAATAATATGATTCCATGTGACCTGATGCACGATAATTTATTAGCATGTCTTGTGTATACATGAGCCGTGATAGTGATAATAATATGCATGCTTGTGGTCATTAACTGAATATAATTAAGAGTCTAACCACGTACCAGGGTGATGATACATATATTGTGGCAGTAGTATGGTATCATCGTGGGTACTTTCCCACCCTAGGCGAGTGTCTATGCTACTGTGGCAGTAGTTGAGGTGAGACTGAGGATTGAGTAAGACCTCACTTCTAAAGTTTTGTCATGATGAAGAATTGGCCTTTAAGGCGTTACTTTCAAGAATTCAGACATAGGGGGATACCGAGAAGATTCCTTTCGGTCTTAATGTTAACCTAAACAATTGAAGTGTTTTGAAATGCCTAATTTATAAGTGTTTGCATGTGTTGTATTTTTGACTTTGATATTGTTTGAGATGTGTTATATATGATCCATTGGGCTCTTGAGCTCACCCTCACTAAACCTTTTTCAGGTAACCTTTGAAGACATGTGTGTTAATAAGTAGTGAATATAAATTTTGTAGTACTGGTAACCCTTACCAATGAGGATGAGTAGGAGTTAGTAGATCACTTACTACTTTTAAACTAAGCCATGGAGCTAGGTATTGGTTTGTTAACTCATTTGAACTCAGACCATGGGGTTAGAGTATTTTTTTTATTTTTGATTTTAATCATACTACTATTAGTGGACATATCATCCCTATGCTCCAATTATGCATGATATTATTGTTTATGTTTCCGCATTCTGATATTTTATTGGGATGGTATGAAAATGAAAGAAAAGAATATAAGTAGTGTCCCAGTTCCTGAATATGATAAGCGGGAGTGATCGCATTGGTTGACTTGATTCCATATTAAGGAGAGAGAGAGAGAGAGAGACAAAAACACCCAGTTAGCAGCTTATGTGATTGGATTCGGGGGCTAGGGTGTTACACGAAGCAATAACCACTTTCCACTAATGTTCAAGGTCATATATGGTCCAGGTTCTACACAAATTTTACCCAAAGTTGATGAGAAAACATACTTGGACTATCATGTGAAAGTGTGTGATTAGCATGTGATTTCATGTGTACATAGAAATGATATCAAAGAGTAGTTAGAAAAACTTAAAAGGGTCTTAGAATACTAATTTTCCAGCCCCCAAGTTCATTCAGGGAGCCCACACTTCACACAAGGATTTTGCCAAAGGTTGCACTCAATTCATCCTCATATAATATATAGGCCAAGGGGAAGGGTGTAAGTCTTTCTAGGGTCAATGGAGAAGGTTATGGTAGCTCTCCATAGGTGCATGGTAGTGCTCAAACACTCAAAGAGGCATTTAATGCTGGTTTGTGAAAAATATATTCATGGCAACTCATTATCATGGAGGTATAACCAACTTTAACTCATGATTGTGAGCACATGGATGGGTGTGAGCACATGATTTGGGTATGTTTGTGAAAACCTAAGTCATCTCTACACATTGATGTGTGGTATACCTAGTATTAGTCCCAAGGATGATGGCAAACAAGGCACAAATGGGGTCACTCAACTATGCTTTGTTACAGGGCACTTTTTGGGCAATGCTTATTGTGTTGTAACGTGCTTCCCATGTCGTCTTTTGGGTTACAATGCCTCTCTCTTTTTTTTTTGGAATTTCCTCAATGTCCTGAGCATTTTGACATGAAGCTTATCACTTAATTCAACCATTTCAACCTTAAAATACATTTTGAAAGGGATATACGTGTCAACATGGTCAATTTAACTTGCTTTGATTGTCATTGATTACGATTGACAATGTTGATTCTTGGGTTAATTAATGTTAAATCTTGACTATTAAGAATCAAAATTTTGGGTTATTACAATGTTATTTCCTTAAAGAAATTTCATCCTCAAAATTTAGAAAAATTACTTGCATTTCATCTGATGCTCACCACTTGTTTCTTGAACAACCCTAAATATTTGGGGTGATTCTTAGTTTTAAGTTCTCAAGTTGCTTCTTCCACTCCATGATATCTCCACTGGACTTTCACCAATGGTATATTCCTATTCCTCAAATTATATATCTTTCAATTGAGGATTCTGACCCCTACCTCCTAATAGGTGGCATCATTTTGTAATTGTATGTCTCCATTATGAATGATATGTAAAAATCCAGGGTGGTATTTTCTCAACATTGAAACATAAAACATGTTCTGAACATCAGACAAGTTTGTTGGTAGTCATTATCTCATATTTGCTAGACAATCTCAAATGATCAAATGAAATGTGGTGTCAATTTGCCTTTCACACTAAACTTTTTGATGCCTTTTTTTGGACTCACATGAAGAAAAACTTTATCCCATTCTTGGAATTCCAGAAGCCAACGCATGCAATCCACGTAGTTTGTTTTGCTAATCTTGAGCAATCTTTAAGTGTTTTTGAATTAGTTGGACCTTGTCATTGGTTTTCTAAATCATTTTTGTGTCCTACTAATACCTTATATTTGAGATCTTCCCAACATATCAATGATCTACATTTTCTCTGATATAACGCTTCAAATGGGCCCATCTGTATGATGGCCTAATAGTTGTTATCATATGCAAAATCCACCAAGTGTAAGTATTTACTATTATTACGATTGAAGTCCAATGCATAAGCCAAAAGCATGTCTTTAAGAATTTAAATCACCTTCTTAGACTAAGCATCTATTTGTAGGTGGAATGCGATGCGCATCATGAGTTTGGTACCCCACTCTCTTTGTAAGCTTTGCTAGAATTGTGAAGTGAACCATGCATCTCAATCTGATATGATGGATTTTGGGATGTTGTAACCTAACACAAATCCCATAGCTTATGAACTGGATATGTAGCCTGTATTACAAGAAGTGAGCCATTTCTAGTTAACCTATCTACAACTACTCATACAGTATCTTCACCCTTTGAGTTCTTAGGAGGTCCATCACAAAGTCCATGGCAATGTTCTCCTATTTTTACGTAGGTATTTGTAATGGTTGAAGTAGATTGATTGCTTTGTTTGACCTTTACTAGTTGACACATCAAGCACTTTAGCACATATTCAGCCACATCTCACTCCATTCCATTCCACCAATAGGATTTTCTAATGTTTTGATGCATTTTGTCTCCTTCAAGGTGTAAGGAATATTTGTTTTGATGAGCTTCGCAATGAATGGACCACCTCAATTATTCATCAGGGGTGTAAAAACTCATTCCCTGAGTCTTACTAGGTCATCTGCATCAAACTTAAAATCTAGGTGTTTGCTCATTTCTATGTCAACTTTGATCTCTATCATCCACTTATCTAGTCTTTAAGTTTCAAAATATTTGTCGTGCTAATTCTGATTCAATAGTAATGGTTGACAAGACTTTATGTTATTTTTCAATTTTAGCATTGTTGTTCTACTCTAGATAAGTCTTTTGTTTTAGGCATTGACTACTACATTGGCCTTGTTAGGGTGGTAGAGTAATTGGAAATTGTAATCCTTGAGGAACTCTTTCCACCTTTTTTATTTTAGGTTCAAATCCTTTTGTGCGAAGATATACTTGAGGCTCTTTGTGACACCTCGCCTCCCAACAATTGTACTGGAGGACACGAATACCAGATTTGCCCTTGCATTCATAATAATAATAAACATGATAATTAGAACATTGTAACATATACAATGCTGCACCAATGCCACTCGAGAGATGGGATGTTACTATAACCTTCTTTTTCTCTTTTCAATGATATCTACCAATGACTATCATTCACATGGATTCTAAATTTCTATAAAACACTTTGAACCCTTTTAATAAAATAAACTAGATAAATTTTCAAAATTAAAATATGGTTCAATATCAAAATCCAAAAGGGTATAATGAGCTATAAAGTCAATCCATAAAATAACTTTAAAACTCACAAGGGAAAGACTCGCACCAACATGCCCGACTAAAACAAGACTATTATACTAATGATGTAAATACTAAATAAAAAACAACTAAGAAAGCTCCCATTAGCCACTCCAATCTTTGATCATAGACTCCCTGAAAAAAAAATTAAAAGCAAATGATGAGTTCAAAGAGCTCAGTGGATCATCCAAAATATTCAAACCATTATATTAATCCAACAAAACATATATGCCAAACACTTTAATGTATTAGCTAATTTAAAGAATTGGTTGTTTAATGGTTGACATTAAGACTAGAATGATTCTTCCTTAGTGTTCCACGTCTGGGGAGTGAGGTCTATTCTAGACACTCAAACCCATCTCATCTATGAAGTGGGGTCCATCTGGACACTCAGTTCATCAATCAGGGAAGTGAGGTCTATTTGGGTTCCCGGTTCCCTCTCAAGATAATCTCATAACACAATCAGTCAAATAACCAGCAAGCTGGATTTGGGTTGGAATATTCACAATGATACCAATTGGTATGTCATTGCGCTGGTATGTAGTTAAGATCTTTATTAGTCTTTCTTTAATGGTTTGTCATACTCATGGCATATAAAATCAAGTATACAATTTAAAGAGTACAAGAATACATTATCAACGTGGTAGTCATCATCCCATCACTATTACAAGCATGATAACAAATAGTTCATATAATAACATTCATGTCATCACACACATCATTGGAGTCATACAATAATATTCATTTATCATATAGCCCTATATATTAACTATACATGCATATTCTATCCACACCATATTCCTAAGCTAACAAACACACATGCATGCTTTATTTAAATCAAGATAATAATTTGAAAGCTAGAAATCATATCCCCCTTGTTGGTTATTTCCTTCTAGTCCTTGCACCGTTATCCCAATTGCCTTGAATCCTCAACGTTAAAGATTGAAATCAAATCATTACTCTTATTAATTTGAAGTATCCTCTAATGCTTTTAAATTATAATCTAATGACTCTCAGTCCAATATAGTACACTGTGTACCAAGGATAACAAGTTAGAAGAGTCTCAATATAATCTCACTTCTATTTGCCATAGTAGAGGAAAGGAGTGCCATGGTAACCAGAATGAACAAAGAAGAAATGAGAAGCAAAATAGATTTAGTATTGTGGTAGTTAATTGTGTTACCATGGCAACCAGAATGTATGAATAAGAGAAGACAAAGAAAATAGATGCAGTACCACTGTAATGGAAAAAATACGTTGGTAACCAAAATGAGTAATTAAAAGAAAACAAAGTAGAAAACTACAGTATCGTGGTAATGGAGAGAGTACCATGGTAATCAAAATGAAAATAAAAGAAAATAAAGGAGGAAAAGAGTGCAGTATCGCGATATGAAGATTATTACTACGGTAACACGAGCAAACAAAATTTCTCCCCCTCTTGTTTTCTTATGCACTTAACATCGTAAGACTTTAAATTATAGACCATGAACTATGCGTTAAGACTAAATAAAGTCCTTATAACTTACTATGTTGTCTGCAACGATTTGATGAAAATGAAAACTTCAATAGAGGCTTCTTGAATCTTTTGGGATGGTTCAAGGTTCTATTTCAATAGTGGGGATAAACCAAAGTCTCAGAGATTGTTGATAGAAGAATCTACTCTCAAAAGGTGGGAAAAAGAATAGGATTGATAGTCTAGAAGTTGATTTTACCTTGTAGGATGGCTTGATGAGAATCAATGGCTTGAAATCTCAACTATTGTGTAGTTTCCTATGTTGTTATTCTCTTGTCTCTTGTGTCTATCTATGGGAATCACTAGGAGAAAGAAAGAAGAGGCAAGAATCTCGATTTTGAATAAGAGATAGGGTAGAAGGCGCCTATTTGGGGTTTATATAGGATTAGAGTTAGTTTGGATTGGTTTAGGAGTTTATAAGATGAGGATTAGGGTTAGTTTGAGTGTATTTAGGACCTTTAGTTGAAAGCCATTATAGTATTCTATCTTAATCCAACTTCTTTATCTTCTAATCCTTTCTTGGGCGTGGAGATTAAATTCTTAGGGTTTTATGAGTGGCGATTAATGTTTTGTTGTTAAGTTAGGAAGCACCCCTCTTTATATGTAATTAACCATGTTGCACCTCTTATTCATCCATGTATACTTATTTTATATCATTATTTCCATGATTTCTCATGTTTTTCTTTTATATTTTTGTGTACCATGCTAAGTTTAATCAATCTTTCAGTGTTTGATAGACATTATTTAATATATTTATTTAATCTAACTATTGTTAAAAGTTTGATATAACATCTTGGGTATTACACTGTTATAATCCAAATGTAGTTCAGACGTCTCCCCATACAAGTTGTGTTCCCATATTTTCAATGCACAGATTATTGCTCCCAACTCAAGTTTATGTGTGGGATAGTTCTTCTCACGAGGCTGTAGTTGTCAAAATGCGTAAGCCACCACTTTCCCTTTTTGCATGAGTACAATACCCAATTCATTGTGTGATGCATTAGTGAATCTAACATAACTTATTATGTAGATGGGGAGTAGTGAGAAAGGGTGCTGAAGTAAGCCTTCCCTTTTAAATCTTTAAAAGGTTATCCGTACTTGTCATCCCAGTCAAACTTCACACCTTTTCATGTCAACTTGGTCATGGGTTTGACCAATTTTGGAGAAGTCCTTAATGAATCATATATAATATCCTACTAGTCCTACAAAGCTTCCAAATGTAGTTATCGTCTTAAGTTGCTTCTAGTCAATGGTTGCTTCAATCTTAGATGGATCCACTACAATATTTGTTTTAATCTTAGATAGATCACATGTCCTAGGAATTTCACTGATTTCATCCAAAATCACATTTGTTATATTTGACGTACAACTCATGAGTCCTTAATGTCTCCAGCTATAGTTAGGTTTTTTTCACATTATTTATAAGTTTTTAAGTAAACTAAGCTTTTTTCCATAAATACCACAATGAACTTATCTAGATATAGTTTGAATCTTTGTTGGTGAGGTTCAAGAATGTTGTCGGGGCATTCATATTTCCAAAGGGCATTATAGTTAACTCAAAGTATCCATACCTAATTTATAATGTTGTCTAAGGAATGTTAGCTTCCTGGATTTGTAGTTGATGATATCTAGATATTAAATCAATCTTTGAAAAGTAAGTAGCCCCTTTTAGTTGATCAAATAAGTTAATTATTCTAGGTAGGGGACACTATTCTTCACAATGACTTGATTCAGCTTTTGATAATCCACACAAAGTTGCATTAACCTGTTCTTTTTCTTCACAAAGAGCATTGGCGCTCCTCACCAAGAGTTACTAGCCATATGAACCCTTTCTCCCCAACTTATCCAACTAAGTTTTCAACCCAAATAGTTCAGCTAGTGTAATTCAATAGGATGGGATGGCAACTTGTAATACCCCAAGAGTTTGGGAAGTTTCAAGACAAAAAGGGGAAATTTTTGAAAATCTGCATAACTACTGTGGTAGCTATTTTTGATACCATGGTAGTGCATCGGGTGTGCAAAATGAGACTTTTTGAGTGACTATCATGGTATTGCGATTAAAAATACAAAAATGGGGCGCATACGTGGTACTACGGTCCTAGGTCACGATACCATGGTACTGCGATTGAAAACGTGAGTATATATACTCCTCTTGCATGTGGAAACCCTAATTATCTTCCATTTGATTTAATAGACGCACAGGATCTTCCCAAAACCCTATCCAGCCGCTACATACTAACCCTTCTTCTTCCCAAAAGTGTTCCTAATCCATTGCAACCGTTCCCAACCAGTCACTCAAGCCAAGAATGAAGGAGACTTGCATATTGGTGAATAGTTCAACTATTGGGATTGAATGAACGGATTACATACAAGGTAAGACATTCATTCCATAGAGAATACATGAGTTTCAATCACTGGCTTGCATCGTCTAAGTTACAGTCATTCTTTCAACTATAAATAGAACCTTGGAGTCGTTTGAGGCATTTCGGCAAGGAAAATAGCAAAGCAAAGAACGACATTAAGGTATAATGTTCTCTCGATCATTATGATTCATATTCTGATGCTAGAGTCTTAGGGTATCGAAGAGACATGCATTGAGAAGCAAGAATAGATGCACAAAGTGTAGTTTCTCAGAGAACAATGTGACTACTATGGTAATATAAGTAGTAGTGCACTGTTCACAATTGCAATACTGCAACAACGTTCAATGTTACCACGGTAATGTGATTAGGAAAAGGGGGAGTGCCGTAGTAATGTTCTATAGTACCGTGATAATGTGATTACGACTATGGGGCTACCGCGGTAATGCATACCTGCAACCTATTTTCGTGTTTTTGCACAAAAGTCGTGGTCACCGTAGTGCTCACCTATATGACTATGATTCACATGGGAAATGTTATATCAACAAATACATATTATAACTGATAGTGCATATATCCTTTTCTAGCTCGCATTTCCATGGTAATGCGTCAAAACCTACATGTTGTGTGTGCACTCATGCTAAAGAATGACCATGGTATTTTTTCTTCTACTAGGATGGTTGGAGATGGGAATGTCTAACATTCAACTACTTTTAACCAATTGCACAGACCATTTGCTAAAACTTCTAAAAGGCCAGTATACCTTGACTTTATCCTATTAGGGGTATAAAGAATACTGAGAGAATGAATTGTGAATCTTAGGTTGAGGATTCCAAACCATCAAGGCAAGACTAAGAATAAGGGGAGCAAAGTAAGAGGTAGAAGTGATCACCTTGCTGTCTAGTATTATTTAAATTTTAATACTGAACATGTTGTGTGTACACTTTGATTTAAATGTCTAGAAGCATGCTGGGTGCATTTGAATAATGATTGGATGCCATGATTGCATATGTTTAGATGAATGCCAAATAGTATGATCAATTTATCCATGCTTGATGATTACATGTTTATAGCATGAGATATGCATGACTTTATCCTAGAGATCATGAGATAATTAACATATCTGATTTACATGTATATGTGGTGTATGTTCTATGTTGGAATGATATATATGCATGATATAATGAAACATGTGCTTGTGTAATTTCGAAAACATTAAATTAAGATTTGAACCACATACGGTCGCAATAGTCCATGGGGAATCACTGTTGGGTGTTCTCTCAATTGGAACACTAGGTTTATCCCTTGTTCTCGATGATAGAACTATGGGTATGTCCTAAATTGATTGGTGATTGGTGATGGGTGTGTGTCCTTAAAGTCCATTGGAATTTAGCAAATATTGCACTTTTTCTCTTTCTTGTTTACTTGATGATGATGATGATATGAAAGAACACCAGGGTTAAGCCCTTCGGTCTGATTAACAACTGATAAACAAATCAATGATAGAAACACCTAATAAATGATAAGTGGTTGCATGTCCTGTGCTTGATTTAAATAATGCTATGGATGTACTGTGTATGATCCACTGGGCTTTTAAGCTCACCCCATCTTTCCTTTTCAAGTGACGTTTGAGGTTGTGCTTCCTGATCAATCTCTATTGGATATTTTTCTAGCTAGTTTGCAAACCTCATCGTGGAGGTTGTTCTATGACATTTCTTTGATTAGTTAATTTAGACTAGATTGTTGCCTTCTTGACCGATTTAAATTGTCAATTGTCTTTGTGGTTTAGATTTTGGCCACATAGGCCATATTTAGAGATTTCTTTTGGAGACCTTGTTTCAAATTTCATTACATTTCTATGGGTGGTTTCTTGGTAAGTCCAAGGGACTTATGAGTGATTTAGATGAGATCTGGTATGTCCAGAGTTTGTTTAATATAGTTTGAATATGAGAACAATAATGTCCCAGTTCTCGACGATCGATAAGTGTATAGTATTTAAGGTAGAACAGGCTTGCTTCTCCACATGTGACTCTGATGTGGTAGAAATGAAAGGACTGAGTATTGGGGTGTTACACTACTAGGCTTGTTCATGGTAGAAATTCAATCTTGAACTTGATATTCCTTATTGGTGGACGTCCTAGTAGTTTATCGAGGAAAACATCCATGAAATCCTTGACTATGAGGATGTTCTTGATTGAGCTCAAGGTGTGGGAGCTTTTAGTGAAGTCACCTTTGGCTAGTACACATCCTAGTAGCGTTGCCATCATGCTTCTAGTTGTCTTGTACCAATGCTCTTGGATCATCACTAGACTCCCTGTTGGTAGTTTGAGTGTGACTATGTTTTTGAGGCAATCTAGTTGAGGATTGTGTTGAGTAAGCCAATCTGTACCTAAAACTACATCATACCCATGAAAGGCCATTGTAAAACCCCAATTCTCGGTCCTTTCATTTCTGTTGCATTAGAGTCACATGTGGAGAAACACGCCTGTTCTACATTAACTATTGTATAGTTGTTGACTGTCGAGAACCAAGACATTACTTTAAAGACTTTCTAGACACGCCAGAACTAATATGAAACATTCGTCAGTTTCTTGGACAAACCAGAAATATCTCATGTAAAAGTAAAGGGATAACTAAACAATTTAATCATCAAACTCAAACTTTTATTTAACAATGTCTAAAATAAAATTTTCAAATAAAAGTTTCTAAAACATGTCTTATGTCACCGAAAACTAACTCACAAGTAGAAGTTCAACATCTAAATCAATCTAATGGCCATAAGCACAATCTATAATAACTAATCAAAAGAAAATGTCATAAAACAACCTCCACAGTGAGGTTTGCAGACTAGCTAGAAAATATCTTGGAGAGGTTGGTTGGCAAACACTACCTCAGATGTCACCTAAAATGGAAAAGTGGGGTGAGTGTTATTTAAATCAAACATAGAAGATGCAATAACTTCTCATACATTAGGTGTTGCAAGCATTGATTTCTTTAGCAGTTGTTAGTTAGACCGAAGGGCTTTACCCTGGTGTCCTCTCATCATCATCATCAAGTAAAAGGGAGAGGTGGAAAGTGGAATATTTGCAAAATTCCAATGGACTCTTGGGACACACCCATCATCAATCAATTCGAGATGCATCCATAGTTCTATCATTGGGAACAGGGGATAAATTTAGTGTTCCAATCGCAAGAACATCTACAGTGATCCCTCGCAGACCACTACGATAGTATATGTTTTCAGAATTACACAAGCACACATTTCATTATATCATGCATGTATATCATTTCAACATAGAACATACACCACATACACATGAAAATTAGAAATGTTAATTATCACGTGATGTCTACGATAAAGTCATGCATATCTCATGTTATAAAAACATGTAAATATCCAGCATGGATAAATCAATCATACTATTTAGCATTCATGTAAACATATGTAATCATGGCATCCAATTATCATTTAACCACTTCTTAGCATGCTTTTAGGCATTTAAAGCAATGTAAACACACAACATCTTCTGCATAAAAATTCAAATAATACTAGAAAGCAAGGTAATCACTTCCACCTGTCCAATAAGTTCCCTTGGGCCCTTGCATGTAGTTGTGTTAGCCTTGAATCTTCAATCATTAAGATTTAACACAAATATTATTTGAGTTTCAAGCATTATTAATGTGTTCAAATCATAATGCAATGATTTCTTAGTCATGGTGTATATGTGAGAGGCAAGAAGAAGAAGCCAACACATTACCGCGATAGCCACGCTATTGTGAAAAAATGAACATGGTCTTGACGTGTTACCATGGTAACCAATGTACCCTAATCGCACTACCACAACAATCTGCATTCTAGTTGAGTGAACGGTGCACTATCGTGGTAGTCATATGATTTCTAGAAAATCGCACTCTGTTCGTGTGTTCCTTAATTCCTCTTGTGCATGGGACTTCAATGCACTAATTGTAGACTAAAAAACATGGATTTCAATAGATAGAAAAGTTTTATCCTAGTCATCTCCAATGGGCGACTAGAATGCTTTGAGGATTCTTTTACATCAAACAAGAGGGTACGCCTTTAGAAAAACACCAGACAACAATGGAAAATGCATATTCAATGTATTCAACGTGGGTACAATGCTTATCTTGCTTGGATCACAGTTCTGCAACTCGTCACGATCAAAAATCTTAAGAGACTATGCAATTCCTCTTCTGTTAATGCTTGGTGGAGTGGTGTAATACCCAAGAATTTTGTCAAATAATCAAATAAATTAATTTCAAAATTCTTTTGAGTGCAAATTGTGAGATAACACATGAAAAATAAAATAAATTAGAGTTATAGTGAAAATTAAACAA
>JAJIYU010015285.1:0-12788 GCA_030144865.1 Tinospora cordifolia
AATTTTCAACTCTTGTCTTTGGGATGAATGAAATGGGTGGAGTAGGGGGGTTTATATAAGGCCCTCTTCCAAATAGTGTCTCTATCTTTCCAATGTGGGATTATTCCTTCCTACACATGCCCACTTTAACATATCAACAAATGGGATATTTCAATCATGAATGCCTTTTCTTTACACATTACTTCTCTATGTATATTACCATCATACTAAACGAAATATTATTTTCATGAGTGCATATAATTAATACTTTATACATATACTTTTTTATATTAATATCATACTAAAAATACTATTTTCTTGTTCAAATAGAGAAGCTTATATTTACCCAACAATTCTATATGTCTATTATTAATCAATGTATATTCATTTATACTTCTACGCTAACTAATTAATTGTATACCAATGACAAATATATATACGTATTTATATATAAATATATACATATATGTGTTTTAACTCAAACTCCGATTGTTACGTCACTAAAATTTCTGGTATTACAATTATTACGTTACTAAAATTTCAGGTATTACAAATTGATATGTAGCTATTTTATTTGTTGACCTTGTGTTGGTGTGAGATTGTGACACAGGTATAAGGAAGAGTAATAGTAATGCCATGTTTCCTGAGTGACTCGATGTGTCCTCTATGTATTATTAAACAGATAGCGGATGAACCACTGTAGTTAATATTGTATTAACTTATTAGATTGCATTTAATGATGAACAAGGGTAACATCGACATTATACCCTCAAAGATGGTATTGGGAGGCAGGGTGTTATAAAGTTGGTATCAAAGCTTAGGCAGTAGTTTACTAGGCAAAATATTTACTCTAAGACCAAAGTTGGTATCAGGGCTCAGTTAGTAGATAAATTGGGCAAGTGTCTAAGGTATAGACAATGGCCTGTCAGTTCGATGGATGAACTTTGCAACAGTTATTAAGTCTATAGGTCTAGGAAAAGAAACCATAGATGGAGATTTGGGTGTTGCCAATGAGGCATAGTAGATCATAAATGAAATCTTCTAGAACATATATAGGTCAAAAACTAAAAATGTGTGGAAATGAAACACTTGTTTGGACAAGACACAAAATTGAGATGGTTTTGGACCTCTAGTTTCTACGTGGTATTAAACGTGTAAGAATTCAAGGTATGGAGGAATCCTTGACTCGAAGATTGACAAGCCATGTTTGGTGAATGGTTGGCGACTCTGGAAGAGCTTGTTTCTCTATGTTTAGCTGGTATGAGATACTTAAGTATAGTCGATTTTGGGAAGCCTTAGTCATCGAGACATTTGTGAAATTGTTGCGTGTAGTGAAGCTCTTAAGCAAAAGCCTATGTTACCCAGCAAGAGTGGTACGAGACACTTGAACTTAGATGCATGGAATGAAGCTTAAGAATTTTTCTATGCTGACGTAAAATGTATGCTTGGTTGAATGATTGTTGCATGTTCTTTATTATTACTCTTTTGAATATCATCATGTGAGACCAAAAATCTTGCACCCAAAAAACATATGAGAATTTGAAAAACCTCAAACAAAACTTAGAAGAATAAACTAATAGGCCACTGAATAAATTGAGAACCAAAAGACACGAATTTAAAGTCATGATAACATGAAAAGAGACAATTGTTATAACAATTGTAACACAATTTATGAATACACAAAGGGGAGATAACTATCATCACAGGTCTGGAAAAGCATTTTGTATCCTGATGTTAAGAAAAATAGTTTCATGTACACAAGAAAATTGATTTGAAAAGAGATTATAATTCTCAGTGTATATTAAAAGTTTTTCGTGATGGTACCACACTAAATTATTGGATAATAAAATAACTTTTGACTTGTAGATAATGGCAAGAACTAGAAGAAATGTGACAAGGGAAGAGAACACTAATGAGTTTGGTCATAGAGACCAAAGGGCATTTGTGGCAGTAGCTACTCAAGTTGGGGAATTTTATCATTCGAGATGATGACAGAGATCACCTTGCAGGTATTAGAGCAAGTCATGAGGACTCTACTTCAAGTACAAAATTGACCTCCAGTATAGCCACAGCCCCAGGCCTACGCTCATCAGTTTTACTATCGAATGGTCCAATAGTACTGAACCGACCAATCAGGGACGATAAAGAACAGAGGAACCTACTAATTGAGTTTTAGAAGCTGCGACCTAGTGCTTTTGACTATAAATCGTATCACGTGGCAGCTAACGCATGGTTTACAGAGATGAACAAGCATCTAAATTCTTTGGGGGCAATCGCCCCCAAGAGAATGACACTAACAATACACCAGTTTGTAGGACCTGCTTATCACTAGTGGAAAATGATCATGAATGACATAAACACAAATATCTCTACGATGATTTGGAAACAAGCAACCAAACAAGAGCAAACAACGAGAACCTTACAAAAGAGGTAGAATAGGAATGAATAGCATAGGGCACCTCATAATTAGAATCAGGTCTAGAACAAGAATAGGCCATAGGGAGCCAAACGTTCGTACTAGAAGATTCATCCAAAGAGCAAACTAAGCAGGTGAAAAAATAGGGGTTATGTTTCCATTGCAACCAAAGGGGACACATGGCTAGGAATATTCCCACAAGAACACCAGCTCTAGCTCCTCCGCAGTAGCAGCATCAGGCATGAGGACGGGTTGGTCGTCCACCACAAAGGTAGCAGCAATAGCCCCAACAACATCAAAATTAGGAGTAGAACCAAGATCGAAACTAGGGCTGGGGACAGAACAAGGCCAAACTCTATGTAGTAGATGCTTAGGCTGACCAAGACTTGGGTGCTACTAAGCCTTTCATTGCTAAACACTTAGTAGATAGGTTACAACTTGTAACAAACCTATTACATGTGATATTGCATGTAGCCACACCCATAAGGAACACACTAAACTACATGAAAGTATGTAAATGTGACCTTAAATTTGGAAAGAAGCTAATTTTAGCTAATCTCTATGTACTTCCATTTTATGGCTATGATGCGATTTTGGGGATGGACTAGTTGACCCAATACCAAACACAGATAGATTGTCAAAAAGGAAGGGTGACTACAACGTAGATGTATTCATAGATGAACTACCTGGACTACCACCACACGGATAGGTAGAGTTCAAGATTGAGTTGCATTCAAACACTAATTTCCTTCGTATAGGATGACATTAGTAGAGTTGGTTGAGCTAAAGATATAGTTAGATGAGCTCCGTGAGAAAGGATCCATTAAACCTAGTAAATCACCATGGGAAGCTCCAATACTATTTATAAAGAAGAAGGAAGGATCCATGAGGTTGTGTGTCAACTACATGAAGATAAACTAGGCAACAATAAAGAACAAGTATCGTTTACTAGCATAGATGACATGTTTAATCAGTTGGGGGAGCCACTCACTTCTCCAAGATTGTTCTGAGGTTAGGATACCATCAATTAAGGATCTGATAGTCAAACATACACAAGACAACCTTTAGAACATGATATGGGCACTTTGAGTTCACAATAAAGCCATTTGGTTTGACCAATGCACTAGCAACATTTATAGATCTAATGAACAAAGTTTTTAGACAATATCTAGATCAGTTTGTAGTGGTATTCATGAATAATATTTTGATTTACTCCAAGTTAGAAGCAGAATATGTAGAACACTTGAGGGTTGTGTTGTAGACACTTAGATGGAATGACTATATGCTAAGTTCAGCAAGTGTGAGATCTGGATAAAGAAGGTCAAGTTTCTTGGCAATGTTGTTTTAGTTAAGGGAATATCAGTAGATCCTGATAAAGTGGAGGGAATATCAAACTGAAAGTAGCCTAAGACTGTTATGAAAATCAAGAGTTTCTTTGGTTGGCAAGATATTACCACAGGTTTATGCAAGACTTCTCGAGGTTAGCTGGACCCATGACTAAGTTAACCAGAAAAGGAGTCAAATTCATTTGTGGTGAAAAATATGAACAATCATTCCAAGAATTGAAGAGGTTGCCTTCAGCCCCCATATTAGTCACTCTTACACATGGTGTGGGATATGTCCTATGTATTGATGCTTCACAAAATGGATTGGGTGCAGTGTTGATGCAAGAAGGAAATGTTATTGCATACCTCTCGCGACAGTTGAAGATTCACGAACAAAATTACCCTATGCATAACCTGGAGTTAGTGACAATTGTGTTTGCACTGAAGATTTAAAGGCACTATCTCTATTGAGACAAAAAGTGGTATTGACTCCATTTCTAGAAGATATGCATGTGGATATGTTTTACTAAATTTTGCATGATTGAAATAATGGCTTGATCACTATGTTAAGTGCATATATGTATTATTTAAATTTGCATGATGAATTCAAATGTTTTACTTAATTTGATTGTCTGCATAGTTATTTCAATGCATCTAAATGCCATAGATAAAGAGTATTTACTGAGCGTGTTGTAGCTCACTTATTTTCTTCAACATTTTAGGAATAGATAAAAAAAGGAAAAGGACCAGCAAAGAAGAGTAAACGACTCTTCAATCACTGCTATGTGTGTATGCTTAAATGTTTTGTAGCTTGTATTTTTGTATAATTATATTTGTTACATATGTAATATCACCTAGAGGGATATGGATTTGTTTAAACTAGATAAAAGTATTGAAAATTGTTAATTATGAGTTGTGAATTGTGGTGAATGAAAGTGTGTTGAAGATTATTTGTTTATGAAATTGTTGAGTAATAAATTGTCTATCAGGTGATATTTTTCTTTGTGATAAGTCAAAATTTTACGGGAGACTTTGTCGAGTTTTTTATGGGTTTAGTGGAATACAGGCTTAGAGAGGCTGACATAGTATTATTTACATAAGGGTAACGTATATGGTATTATGTGTCAATCATGGCATCACTTTTATAGCGTGGGTTGTGATAAAAGCCTGAGGTACATTTATACTTAGGAGTTGAATCTTAGATAAAAGAGGTGGATGGAATTCCTGAAGGATTATAACTTTCAGCTACACTACCATCTAGGAAAGGCTCACGTGGTAATCGATGAACTTAGTAAGAGATTTAGTACGAGGATGAAGAAAAAGGTCAAATGTATCAGTTGATTAGTGATTATAATTTGGGTCAACATCAAATGGAGAGCGGGTGTACCTATATGTTATGACTTGCCAACCGAATCTCTTACATCAGATACAAGATGAATAGAAATAGGATAAATGGATAATCGACCTGACAGAAGGTGTCAGGCGAGGCAAGCATACTGATTTCAGGATCAATGCCGAGGGCATATTGAGACTTGGGGATAGAGTTTGTGTGCTAGACAGTAGGGAGAGTAAAAGGACTTTACTCGATGAAGCTCATCAGATTAAGTATACAATGCATCAAGGTAGTGATAAGTGTATTTCAAGGTACAAGGATTCGTGTATAAATACTCAAAATAATCATACTACATATATAACATACAAGCACACAACAACCAATCAAACAATGCATGCTGGCATAATGGAATCCCAAGCTTCCATCTGTCCGTAAGCCTAGACTTCAACTTAAAATTTCCATCACGGCTACTATAATTCTGCCAAATCTTGGTCTCTAAGGATGATGCAAGACCTACCATATGCGGTCGTCCCATACCAGTAGAATACAGTGCGTGCAAGTTATTCCAAAGAGTCTATTCATTGCCCATTACAATTTTACAAGTGTCTCGCTCCCTAAGGCTGACGCAAGACCCACCATATGTAACCCTCCCATACCAGTAGAATACATTGTGTACATGTTTAGCCCAAGAATCGATCACTCACCATACATAGTCCATCATTCTTCGAATCTAGGATTCCTCCATACCTCTAAATCTCTATGCATCCCATACTACATAGAAATAAAAAATATAGGATCCTCCTTAATTGAGTCCTGACCAAAACAAGTGTACATTTTCACGTTATAAGTTTCTAACTTATGTCCTAAAATTTTTTAAATTAATGATCCACTAAAATCCTGTGATAACACTCGATCTTTACCTAGACCTATGGTCTCTATACTTGGCAATTCCTATTTCACTGCTCAAAATTTTAAAAAACTCAGTGAAAATCAAATCCAATGACCTTTTCATTCCAATGAAAAATCTATTCCCTGAGAGCTATAATTGAGCTTTGACTTTTTCCAACGAGCTACGAACTAAGCTCTGATACCAGCTTTATAACACCCCAGCCCCCACTCCACGTCTGCTTCTCGGGCCTTGTGCGGAGATGCGCACCCATCCGACAGGAAAAAAGCCTTGAGGCAATCGTCCGCTGAGTGCTGACATGCTACTGAATTCCTTCTACACTCTATCTTTCTATCTCTTTCAAGTAATGATAAAATTAGTTTAAATAGGCACGAATTTGTTTTTTTGAAAAAATTTCTAAGTAAATAAAATGGATTAGTGAAATTTCAAATAAAATGAGAAGCATCAAGTTCAAATTTAAACAAATTAAAAATCTTTAAAATAAATCTAAAACATTTAATCACATATAAAATATCAGTCTAAGAAGAAAGGGGCACAAGCCCTGTCCAGATTAAATACAAAAATATCATATACAAAAAGATAGACAATAATAACTTCCTAGTGAGGTTTCACCAAAATAGTCAGAGTCGCTTAACGATGGTCAACTCACACTGTGTCAACTATCACCTAAAAAAGAAAGGGAGGTTAACTCAAGAGCCCAGTGGATCGTATAGGACATCACTAGCATTATTTAGACCAAAATACAAAACATGCAAATACTTTCATTTCATTAGGGCATTTCAAACACTTTATTATTTTCGTTGTAATTAAGACCGAAAGGTTTGTGGCATCAGTGTCTCCCTCATGGTCCTAGAATGAATCTGGAGGTAATCCTCGAGGGCCAATTAAACTTTTGAGACCCTGGTGGGGGCGTGAGGCCCGAAGTGAAACCCAACCCCACAGCCAGTTTAGTTGAGGACACCGATAATGACACCCTAAGGCTAGTCATTGCCTCGATACATGGTTTAATTCTTAATTTAATCTTCTTTAGTTTCACAATCACATCGCAAATCATACCACACAATTGATACATCAAGATATGAAAATGAAAATGCAAATCATTCATGTAAATCAAAGCAAAAATCTTTCCTATTATTTAGGCACACGATCGCGATAAGAAATTTAAACATCCATCATGCTATTTTAGCATTCAAATAATCAACCCAAACAATATTCATTCAAGCAGTCCTAGTATGCTTCTATGCATCAAATTTAAACATACATCATATTCCATATTTAAAGTTTGAATAATAATAGAGAGTACAGTAATCACACCCACATTTATATTTTTCATGTCTCTTGTGCCTCCTGGCAGTCCCTTACAAAGAAATTACCACCTTTGGGTCCTTAATCTGCAAATAGAAGTTCTAAAAATAAATTTCTAATTCCTAACCACTCACCCATATAAACTTAAAATATTATAGGGTTCGGATGCTTTCAAAAACATTTAAAAGATTCGTAAATAATTATATATTTTTTAAAATAATTTCTTTGTTATCTTAAGCTTCCGCATAGCTTATAATACATCAAAAATAATAACTCTCCAAGCCCTCGCTACTTCTTTATAATAAATAAAATAATTTACGGGCTTGTATGCACCTAAACCTTATTTTCATACTTTATTCAAAAATAGGACTTCTCAAGAATTCTTATTTCTATCAAGCCATAAAATAAGATCAAACTCTGATAATATTTCCTTTCCTATAAATCATCCATCCATATCAAAATAAATTTATTACGAACAAAATAAGACTTCTAAATATTAAGTTATACTCTTTCATAGTCCACATAAAATTTATTTTAGTCAATATTGATGGTTTCAAACACTCAACTCCCATATATACTTTATCCCAAATATAATTTCTCCAAGACCATTATTTTTTTTTTCAAACCCCAAATCACATATTTCTATTTCCACCAATCAAATCTCCAAATAATTTAATAAAAATCACCTTAAATATTATTTTTCTTTCATCTCCAATGTCTCCAAAACACCTTCGAAAAATTAATAAATAACTTGCAATAACACAAAAAAAAAAGATTTGTTGACCCTAAGTCTTAGATATTCGAAAAAATAATAATAAAAAAATGTCAAGTTTGCAAAATAAGAATAAAGTAAAATAAAATAAAAATGCAAAGCTTCACCTAACTTAAATAAAATAAGCTAAATAAAAACACAAAGCTTCGTAAAATAAAACTAAACTAAAGTAAAAAAAATGCGAATCTTCGTAAAATAAAATATAATAAAATTAATAAAAAATAAAAATGCAAGGCTTCGTATGATAAAAATAAAATAAGCTCAATAATATAATGTGAAGTTCTCGTATTCGCGAGCATCAAATGCGGAGGGATCGAAAACTCAAAATCCAATTTTTCACGTTAATAGCCAAATAAACTCCATACAACAAACATCTAACGCAAGGTTTTTCTAGAACGAAAAAATATTTATACCTTGCAACTTTGTTCCTCTTTTATTCCCTTTCTGAAACTAGATTTGATACCCTAGATTTGTAACAAATCCAAATACTCAGATTTAAGCTTCACATTATAGCAATAATCTACTAAAGACTAACACAAATCGTCTAACACATCCATTAAGGGCAAAACGTAGCCCACCATCAATGCCTAGCAGCAGCTGGTTTTCTTCTTCGATTCACTCAGAAAATGCTCCAATGGTGGCTGTTGGGAGAGACACAAACCAAATCTGACAGCTTGCAAACGAACTAGATCTGGCGGTGCTTGGAATGACTGGCGTGCTTGTAGATCCGACAATGTTTGAGTGGGGTTTGAGGTGGTTGGCTGCCGATCTGGCAGTTGGAAGTGAAATGGTGGCTAGTTGCATGATACAAGAACCAAAAATTATGAGTTTGTTTCAAATCTGGTGATTTGAAGTGGTTTTGACGCTGAGTTTGAGGTGGTTGCAGATCCGGCGGCCTTGGCTATTGCAAATCCAGCTACGTCTTCTTCGTTCTTCATCTGTCTTCTTTTTCTTCACGAGCAAAAACACAATGCAGCAGCTGGTGTTCTCTTTATCATGGACCAACAGAGCGTGGCTTCTTCGTTCCTTTTTCTGTTCGTAATTTACAACACGCTCCTTCATTGTTCTTCCTCTTCATGGCGCAAACAACAACAATCTTTTGGATCTAAAATTTTTTCGTCTCCCTGGTCACAGCCAGCAGGAACTTTCAGATCTGGAAGTTGTTCTTCTTTGTGTAACGATGCCAACGCCGATCGTGGTCTTCCTCTTCATCAAATTAGAACACAGCAATGTGCATTTCTAGTTCGTGCTCCTTTTTTGTGCGAGATCTAGCCCTAAAACGTGAATGAAGACAATGATCTTCTCTTTTTTTTGTGTGCTTTGTTTTTTGTGTGTGACCAAAACATGGAGAGCAATTCCTTTATATATAGGCATGCATGTATATTTATTTATTTTTTTGTAATCAAACCAATTTCTTTTGCCCCTCGAAGCGACGTGTATCCGTAAAATTTTTTTTCGAGTTATTACATCCTTAAACCATGATTCAATTTCCACTTAATCTAAGTAGTAATTGGTGTGCATCTAGGTAATATCCGGTGTGCAATATCATGTTCTTCTTCTGGGTACCACAGTAGAAAAGGGTACTATCGCAGTCAATAGGATCTGTGCATAAAAACTCAAAAAATAGGGTCTGGGATGCATTACCACGGCCACCAAAATCGAGGAAATGTATTACCGCAGTCAATTGCCATAGGAACCAGAGAGGATTTCACGTAAACAATGTGTTACCGCACTCCATTACTGCAATAGTCAGGTGATTTTCTAGAAACTGCACCTTCATGCTAGTTTCCTTCCTGTCTTCTTGCTCCCAATGATTCAATGCACCAATACTAGACTTAACACAAACATTATACCGAATAAAACGTATTATAACATATCATACCTCGATTCCTAATGCTCCTTCCTTCGTTCCCCTCAAAAGAGTGTTTCAAACACTTTCAACTAGCTATTAAATCAACGGAGCATGCATCTTTTTAGAAAATGCGAGTCAATTATAAAAACACATGTATACTATGTGAAACGAATGCCTTACCTTGTATGCAATCCATTCGTTCAATCCTCACACTCAAACTCTTCACCAATATGTTGTTCTCCTTCATTTTATACTTCAGAATCTAGTTGGGAAGTGTTGAATTAGATTAAGAACTATGATGACCCATGATTTTGTACATAGAAATTTTCAGGTCCCAAGTATGTTTTTTCAGAAATTTTAATGGAAATACATAAATTTATCTAAATTTTTTTAATTTTGAATTATTTATTGGAGAAAATGAGAATAATGAGGAAAAAATACATGGGATTATGAGAAAAATGTAATTTCTGGAGAGAAAGGACTTTTAGGATGGATTATTAAATTTTTAGAATAATTATGGGATTTTTGAGTGATAAATGGAATTTTTGGTGGATTATTCAATTTTTGAGAAAATAATTGTATAAATGATGAAATGATGGATAATGGAAGATTTGATGAGAAATGATGATAAAGTAATTTTTTTATGATTTTAGAAAAAAAAAAGTAGAATTTTGATATATGTGTGTGTGTGTATATGTATGAAAGAAAGGATTTAAAATATATATATATATATATATAATAGATGGACTTGGGCCGGCCCAGGCGCTAGGCTTGGGCCGGCCCAGGCCCCAAGTGGGCCAAGCACCCAGCCTGCATGGGTTGGAAGCTTTTGTGGGACTCGGGCCGCACGCGCGGCCCAGGCACCTAGTGCCTGGGCCAGGTATGTGGGCCGGCCCACGCGCCCAATGATGGAAGCCCCCTTTTATGTTTTGTCTTTTTGTGCGATTTGAGCAAATTTTTCTCGAATTTCTAAATTTTTTGGTGATTTTTCAGCCATCAAACCATGGGAACCCATGGTATTACACCCCTAGTTTGGCCATCAAGCTCAACCACACGAGTTGGCCAATGGACACTGCCAATTGGGCATCTAGCATGGGAGCTTGGGACCCACATGGATGGCCACATGTCACCCCCATCTTGCCATGCAAGCACCTTCCATGCAACAAAACCCTTCTTTGAGCACAAGTCCAAAAAATTCCAGCAGCTGTAACCTTTTTCACAAGCTTAAATCTCCCTTGTTTCTTAGCCAAATCCTCTGAATCTTAGCTTGTTTTGAAGTTCATACTACTATCTACGAAATCCCACAAGTAGTTTGCTAAATCTTGGAGCCATCTGAAGCTAAAACCACTAAGAAAAGGGGTTGTTCATAGTAATCAAACCCAGAAAATCAGAAAGGTCTGTGTTCAAGCCACCTTTGGAGCTTCAGATCCTAGGCAGTTTCAAGCCCATTTTGGAGGTGAGATAGTCCATCATCTTCATTTTCCTGTGTACTCTAACCTCCGATCCTTAGAAAATGAAAAATGAGGCTTTAAATATGATTTCCTAACCATTGAAGTTGGTATCTACTCACTGTTGCAACTGTGTAATAGAAACAGTGATGGAACAACTATAGGAAGGCTCACACTTGAACCATTCCAGGCTTGTCCCTGAGGTAAAACCCATCATTCTACCCATTGTTATGTGTATTCAAGTGTCCAAGTGGTAGAAATAAAAAATTGAAACATTTAATACGTTTTATAAGTTATGTTGTTAACTGTTAGACTCACTATTACAATAGTGCTGACAGAAACTAGTTTGAGACCAGATTTGGAGCTATATTTGGAACACTTAAAGGCACTCATTCGGACTGAAACCAGAGGCATTTTAGACCTCATAGTAGAAGTTACAAAAAGGTATAAAGATTTGACCTTGAGCCTTTGTGAATATGATTTGCTACACTTACAAATATGCCATGCTTGTTAGAGTGCTAGAACTTAGAACAATTTCTTGTGTTCTTTTAGAATGCAGTTAAAAAAATTGATGGAATGATAGGCATGATTTTAGTATTACATGTTACTGATTCGAAGTATTCTTGATTAATGAATGTTTTATGACCTACACATTGCAATTAGACATAAGAAATGACCCATGGAATTGTGGTTTAATGGGGAAAAATACTAGAAAGATAGTAGAAATTATGAACCTAGAAAATTCCTATAATATGGCTGAAAATTCTGAGATGAAATTAACTGACCAAACCTTGGTAGATTGAGCTGAAATTTGGTGGAGAGATCCCTAAAAACCCTAGTAATCCTAGTAAATGATGTCCAAAAATCATGAAATAAAATTCTGGAGGAAGTTTATGCACTCAAGATAAAATCTAGAAAGTTTTGCGTAAATCTGACTTACAGATTGATTGCAAAAAAATCGGCAAGTTTTCTGCGCAAGGGAGCAAATAACACAAAACTTGACTAAGTGTTGGGATTTGGGGATCTTGACCCAATTTTGATCCAAATGACCTAGTTTGACCCAATTTGGGCACGAATTGACCAAGAGTAACTAGGATGACCACATTTACCCGAGTTGACCAGAGTTGACCATGTTTGACCGATCGATCGAAATTGAGTAGGGACATGAGATTAGACGTTGGGCCACTGTATGGGTAGAACTGAGTTTGAGTTATGATTGATGCAGATTTGAGAGAGTACTGCGAGACTGGATAGGTTGTCGACGAGACATCGATGGCAGGACCCGAGGTGAGTGTTAGCAACCCCGCAAGTGTACGGGATCGCAATAGTAATAACCGGTGAGACCAGATATCATCCTCAGGGAACGTATAAAAATCAACTATCTAAAAGCCCAATTTACTATCAATTTAAACTTTATTAAAGCTACAAATTCGATTGATTAAGAATTAGAA
>JAJIYU010015286.1:0-12815 GCA_030144865.1 Tinospora cordifolia
CATATTATTATCATTGTTTGTTGTTGTTGTTGTTGTTGTTCTTATTGTTGTTATTGTTATTATTATTATTATTATTATTATTATTATTATTATTATTATTATTATTATTATCATTATTATCATTATCATTATCATTATCATTATCATTATCATTATCATTATCATTATCATCATTGTTGTTGTTGTTGTTGTTGCATTGTATCCATAAGCTATAACTTTGCATAATCTCAATTGGCATGTTTGGTATTTGTTTCTTCTGTCTCCTCTCTCTCCCTCTGCATTGTCAAAAGTCATTAAGGGAAGAGAGATTGCAAAAGCAAGGGAACTTGTTCAGAAAAGAGGAAATCTTGGATTCCAACAGAGCCAATGGCATATATGATTCATTGGCAAACAATATTGGTTCCATACAATGTGAAACAGAGCCACCCTATGATGTAGCTATTAGTGCAATACTTGAGGTGGGATGTTTGCATCTGAATCATTTTACTCAACCTTCATAGGCTACTGGGTTATCGATTTTAAAGTCAATTCCTTCAGACTCTTCAACTCCATGTACCTTTAGGATCATGGAATTATGCCTTGACAGTACCTCCTATCAGTTTCCTAGTGGGAAGTTTTTCTTAAATTTGTTTTTTGAACTGTTATAGTTTCTGAATGAAGGAAACTTGAACTGAAAGTGTTCTTATGTATAGTACTCTTACACTCTGGAGTTAGAAGCATAAAGTGTGCCAGGCCAGACCGTGTCCAACTTGAAAGGAGCATTCACATGCTTTATTGTGGCACAAATTTACTTTCACCTGAATGGTTCTTTGTTACAGGTTTATGGGAGTTACTGGGCTAATGGTCGCCTTCCAATGGTGGCTCCATTTCCTCCATTGTTCCCCACATAGCTCTAGCTTATTTAGATGTCTTGACATTCTTCTCAACTAGAATTTTTGGCAAGTCAAAACTTCTTAAATTATGCAGTTAGCAATATAACTTGGGACTCGAGCTTAAGTATTGAGTATCGGGAGTTGTAATTACCCTCTTGCAACTCATGTTTAACCATGGAATCTCTTCATGTTCATATCTTCAAAGTCCCTCTACAAAAGGGTCTCATATATAGATGATCCCAACATATTATCACTTGTTAAAATCCCATCATGCAATGGCTTAATTTTATTTATTTATTGTGTTTGTGCACGCGTCTTTAAAATACAATGCAGGAAGAAGAGGCTTTAATTGCAGCTCATAGAAAAGAAATCAAAGATACTATGGAGATCGTCCGTGAAACAAGCTTGAATTTCCGTGCCTTCATTTTTTTGGGCTTATTTCTTTGCAAGGCACAATTTAGAGATGAAAAGTAATTGCAGTACTATTACCAGTTATAGATATGGTACCCATAGTCGTAGGAAACTTGATTGAAGAACAATCAGCTTAATTTATATCCGGAGATAAAGCTGGAGATAAAGCTGTAGGGGGAAGTGGACCAACCAGGCAGCGACATTGATAGCTACGTGACCACATGAGCTTTGTGCTCTCACGTAACGTCGTAGATCTGGTAAAGCTTACAGGCTCGCTTGGCAAGGTTCCAGCATCGTCTAAAAGAACAATAAATACTCAGTCAGAAAAATGTCTCCCGGTGAAGCAATTCTGACTGCTTTCGCAAGCTCTATTGTGTTACGTAGTTCTTAAGCCCTGGTGCTGGTGCTCACACCTGAACGTAAGTCAAATTTGTTCTATATCAGTTCTCCCAAGGTTACCAGACCTTCACTTGCAAATTGTCTTTTATTCATTCATGTGCGACAGTTACCTATGGTACTCAATTGACGAGGGTGGGAGGAACCAGGCCTTTTTATCTGAAAGCTATCAGACTTTCTGAGCTCCCACAAGGAGGTTTGCTGAAGGTGATAAATTTTCATCAGACATACTGAGCCTTTTCCTATGTTTGTAATATCCGTTATTGCCAAGTTTAGATGACATGCTATGAGATTTTCTCAGATGTCAATATACAACGGAAACAGAGCTAACTGCAAAAACTAAGCCTGTTTTTATTAATTCACGTAAAGAATGAAAATGGTACGAAAATTATGTTAAGAGTAATGATTATTTGGTCTCTTATGTACAACGTGCTCTGCTTTTGCTCTTTGATTCAAGAGTGATAGAGCAAATACAAGATTATCATGTCATTTCAGAGGTCTTTATTGGCATGAACACAACTTTTCTTCTTTAAGTGCAACTCAAACAAACGACGAGACGAAACAATGCATCCATTTGCGTGATGGAAGATTACCATTGAAAATCAACGTCATTACAATTTAACGCAATTGGAGGTGCCAATAATTATCATCAAGGAAGGAGGGAAAAAAAAAGGAAGGCAAAGGATAACACATTGAGATGAAAAAAAAAAAAAAAAAAAAAAAACCCAAAACGAAAAAGGAAGTACATGATGCTTCACTCAAAATTTACTTTCAACGAAAGCTCTTTGCCTTGCGCATGCTCGCCTCTACTACGAGTATGGTAAATGTATACACAACTCGATTATCCATGCTTCAGGGGCAAATTGGCGTATTTGTATTCATCAACAATCACATTTTTCCAGCAAAATCCAAAGTCAACCACCAGGCACAAAAGAACACGACAATTCTTTTATGGCGCTGACGCTACTTTGAAGATCTGCGTTCCATTGCAAGCCTCAGCTACTAACTGGCATAATATATTTTCAGATTGTTGGCAGTAGCAGCCTGCTGCACTAAGAATACGAAGCAACCTAATGGCCTCATTCAGCTTTCAGCCTTAGAATCTCCTTGGCTGTTCTCATCCTAAAATAGGGCATATTACCCTTAACAAAGAGAAGAAGCATAAGACGGAGAGTAGCAATAAAAAAACTATGTATCTCGTAAGACTGAGTAGCAATAATAAAATTATGTCAGACATGGGCAATATCACAAAGTAGTCCGACGTCCAGCATTCTCACCAACAATAACGAATGAGAAGGATCACCATCCATTGCCAGTTTGGTCAAAAGTTTGAACACACCAAAAGCGTGATGTCATTAAGGATGATTACTACAATTTTTATTGATGAAAACATGACAGTGTGCTAGAAAAGCAGTGACACTCAGGCAGGTAGCTGAACAAATCAGAGCCCACGAAGGCGATTGTCAGGCCAACCTATATGGAGCACCATAACTTTATGGGATGTAACTGTCCTAGTCGAATCAATGTTCTGTTTTTCTTATCACACTACCTACTACCCATTGATTTTATTCAGTTATTAAATAAACGTTATGTGGGCTGCAGGACTAAACTTTCTGGTGGGGCAGTGTTCATTTATTTATTTATTTATATTAATTTGTTCAAATAACAAAGCATGAAAATTTTGTAACTGCAATTAGAAAGAAAAATATACACAGCCCGGTGCAAGAAGCTCCCCAAAAAGCAACACATACACCAACTGCTCACATAAACAAAGACCACAAAACTCCAAATCGGACCACCTTGCTGCTACCGCAATCCAAACATCTACCTAACCAATCAGATAATTAGAAATTGCTTATTATGTTCGCTGCAAAAGCCTATGTGCCCACAGAAAATTTAATATATTCTCAAACAAGCTCCACCACTTTAGTATAGCTGTGGAAAATTCCATTATTCCTTTAAAGCCAAATCCACCAAAGAGTCACAAAGGAAGCTCCAACTACAACATCCTTCCCCTACTACAGAGGAGATGACAGACATCTGACATAGAGGTAGAGAAAAGCATTCCTCCAAAGAAGTCAGAGGTAAGAATCTACTCCAAGAGAAAAATATCCACCTACTCCAAATACCTCTGGGGACAATAAATATATGGCCAATCATCTCAGCTTCCCAATAGCAAACCAGGCAACAGCGAGGTACAAGACACATGGAAGCCATCATTCTTTACAAAATGTCAATATTGTTCAGACATTCATGGACAAAATCCTGCCAAAATTTGTAATCTTGGCAACAACCTGCAAATTCCAAATAACAGGGGCACAGGAAGATGGCTTGGCTGCAGAAGGATGTGAATATATATATATATATAATGCTGTTTCAGAATACATTAACAGACGGTTTAAGTTATCCCAATGCCACATATACCAACACATACCTAGCTTACATTTTATATAGTATATTACGAGTTGCTACATTGAAAACAAAGACACCGTCTTGCCCCATATCTTCTCAACTGCGCTTACATTCTCTATGAACAATCTACTACTCCTCTCTTCCCACAATGCATACCATATAGCAAAATGTATGCATTTCTAACACTTTCTTAGTGGAGATCTCAACTGATCTGGGACTGCAAACATATTATCCTTTTCAGGTGCTTCAGTATACCAATCCTTGCTTCCCACCTTTACCAAAGTTCCTTCAAAAGATTGCATCTTCCAAAAATGTGTAGATGTTTTCACTTGCTTTCCAGGCCTCATCTTTTATTTGGATGGCTAGAGTGCCCCCAAAGGCCAAGATATTGTGTTGGTTGATATGTTTAGGAAAACTCAACACAACACAACCAATTACAATCACCTTCTAACACTTCTCTATTTGAGAGGTTACACAAAAAAGGTGACAGTTCTATGAAGGGGTGGAAGAAGAAACTTTTTGATCATGAGAGATAATGGGATGATTATGCAAGGAGAATAAAACAGAGGACTAAGGAAAAGATTCAGTGAATGGGTGTGGGCCCACCCCAATAATCTTCTCAAAACCAGAACAGGGAGAAACGATAAATTACCATGGGTCTTTGTATTCCACTAGCCACCCCTCCCGATAACTCCAAGCGCCTATATGTGGTAGAAATAACTTTTGCCCAAAGGGAATGCCTCTTCTCTCAAAAATCTCCAAATCCACTTTCCAGTTGCCACTTAAGGCAACTTTTCATCTTGAGATGTTTCCTATGTTAAGATCTTCCTTCTCCAAAGGTACATTTGGTGTGCAAGATAGAATAGATTATTCGTATATTCGTATAAGTTAGGATAGAATGAAATTAGATTAGATAGTGGGAGTATAAAATAGAATAAAAATGAGATAAAACAATATTACAAGTTTACGTGGGATTGTTTTATCCCCCAATGGTACGATAAGTTGTTGGGCTTGGGATTGATTTTAATCTCATCACTCTTTTGCCAAACATTAGAACAGGAAGTTTTAAATCATATCTCATTTGATCTTACATACCAAATAGCCCCTAAAGGATGTTGGACTAACTTCCATCTAACTAGACTCTTCATACACTTGGGTTCCACAACACCCTAGAAGAAATGTTTGATCCTCCTCTCAATTATGTTCCCCACAGGCCGAGCCTTTTTATAGAAGGTCATTTAACATGAAGGAATGGCATGAAAGGATGATCAAATCAAAGCCAATCATCCCTTTTTCTAAAGAGAAGCAAATTTCGAACCATCTAACCGTCTCAACCATAGGACTTTAGGAAAAAAAAAAACCCTCAATCACCTCCCAAAGGAAGGCAATATATCACATAGGCGACGATCCAACCAAACATCCCACCAAATAGTGAATCTCAAAAGCACGTTTGGGTCCGAATTCATTCCCACCAAATGGCACTTGCTAAGATTGACCTTTAGGCCAAAACCTCACAAAAACAATGGGAAGCATCAATGCATGAAAAATATTTGTCTCATATCCTTCTAAGAAAAAAGTATCATTGGCAAACTATAAGCGGGACACCTCCAATTGATCCTTCCAAAACTCTACCCTAAAACATCCACCACTAATGTGAATAAGAAAGGGGAAATAAAATTACCTTGACAAAGATGATGTCTTGCTCTGAATTTCCCTTTAGAACAATCGTTCACTAGCACTTAGTAGGAAATGATTGAGTACACTCCATCTATAAATCATTAATTTGTCTCCAAAACCTTTCGTTACCAAGACATGCCCTAGGGGAGTCCCACTCAATTGAATCATAGGCCTCGATAAAATCAGCCTTGAAAAGTAGCCCTTTTTCACCTTGAGCTCCCTTACAACCTCATTGGCCACTAGAATAGCATCAAGGATATATCACCCCTAAACAAAAGCAAATTGAGTGTGTTCCATTGTGATTTTCTTAAACAAATCTAGGTCTCAAAGTGCAATAATCTTGTAGAGGATGGACATTTTGCATCCAAGCTCTTGGGAATCAAGCAAATGAAGATCATGTTAACTAAAGAATTAATGACTTGGCACGGAAGATTTCCTCAAACACCATAAATGAGGTTGCCTTTGACCACCTACAGTGATTATAAAACAAAAAATATGACAATGGAAGAAATGCCCTTTTTACACCTAGAGTTGAGAATGTTATATAAAAACATGGACTTCGCATCTCTTTCCTTAATCCATAATAGTTTAGCCTTTTGCAAAGCTATCATATCCTCCCAAGTAGAAGTTCTACAAGATCTGCCTTATACAAATTGCAAAAAGGAAGCCAACTCCAAGTTCCAATTTTTGGACTCCTATATGGCAACTAGAGAATAAACGAGATCTTCCATAATTCCATTGGTTTCTTCTTTGTGCTAGTAATTCCAAAGCCCTTCTTATCCCACATTTTGACACAACTTTTAAGATGCATCAACTATAACATAACCATATGCCCATCCCTACCAAACACTCCAGTTTGATTGCACCATTGTCCAATAAGCAAGAAAAATTCTTTGTGGGAGCCACATATTCTCAAAATGGAATGAGGGTGAACCCCGACATAAAACTGCAGTATCTGGCAAATAGTTTTATGATCAGAAGTAACATGCCTCAAGCTTCATGATGGCCAAATCGAAAAAGTCTTAAACAATTGAAAGGAAATAGGAAATTGTCCAATCGCTCACAAATCAAAGCTAAGAAAAAATTGGACCAAGTAAACTTAAAACCATAAAGAAGGATGTCCCCAAGCCTCAAATCCTAACAACCGACCAAAATCTTGCATACTCTTAGTCAAACAATAATTGTTGAACTTCTCCCCAACTGACCTTGTTGCACCAAGGGCATCCACTAAGCACCACCCTCCATCACAAAGAATTGCCAACCCGTCCAATTTGTGCCTAAAATATTGTCTCGATTGAGGAGAAAAAGGATCATAAGTGAATCACCAATAATTGTGAATTGCATTTGCTATTTTAGTTGCCACAAAGAAGCCCCCAATCAAACAATTGCTATTTGAAAGCCCATGAAAGCTCCCAGCCGAAAGAATACTCCCAACGTGCCCTCAGATGGAGGATAGGACCAACGCTTGAATCTAGACCGGCAAATCTAACCAATGAACCCTCTAGACACCTCTCAACCTTTTTGTTTCATGAAGAATAAATAATACTTTTTTTTTTCAATCGAAACTTTAATAATAATATAAAAACTACAGAACCAGATGAGGTATCCAGGCAACAAAGCAAGTTACAATAATTGTAAAATGTTCCCCCCATTACATATCCATTCCCCAAAATTATATCACTTTCCTATTTTAGTAGCCAAGATCTAAGTAGCAAAAAGAATATTGAATCTCTTTCATAACATCCATTCCAATTTTTTATTCTCCAAAAAGAGTCTGACATTCCTTTCTTCTTATATAGTGTACCACATAACTATCAGAACAACCTTCCAATAATGATGAAGTCTGGCTGAGATGACGTTTTCTAGAATCTAAAACAAAGAGTCAGCCAGAGGAGAAACAAGGTTATTATTTTGCTTACTCTACTGCCCCCATAAATTCTGCGCCACCTTACACTCTCCAAAAATGTGTTGTATCGTCTCCCCGCTGTTCCTGCATAAAAAACAAATGGAAGGGTTTAGGGTGTGATTAGGGAGGCGCTTCTAAAGATTATCTAGAGTCTTGAGCTTATTTAAACTGATTAGCCACACTAAGATTCTGTTTTTCATTGATGCTTTTATCTTCCAGATGAAATCGACTAGAATGGTTGTCTGATTTGTGTTCTGAATTGTTAGGTGGGTCATGAACGATTTAATTGAGAATTGATAACTTGTTTCTCCACTCCATCTGGGCCAATCTTCTTCAGTCATATCTTGGATCTAAAAGTTGTGCAGCATGTTCATGAGGTTGCTCAATTCTTCCACAATGGTTGCCCTTATATGACTATATAGGTGCAAATTCCATCCCTAGTGTAAATTTCCTTCCACATGATTACATGTTTTAAAATTTGCTCTTGGGTCTCCTTTCCTTCTGGACAATTTGTATATGTTAGGGAATCTGTCTTGAAGCTTTTCTCTCCCACACCAAACGTCTTCCCAGAATTTGAGATTATCTCCTTTGCCTACTTTTCAAATGATATGGGATCTAAAACTATCATACAGGTTAAATATGTCTTTCCAAAGGGACTTGTGACTACTCTTTCTGTTTAGACCTGCTTCTCTCTCAGAAGCCTTTGATCCATGAATGCTTCGAACCACCCTTGCCCACATTGTTCTTGGCCTTTCCATCATTCGCCACAACTACTTTCCCCTCAACGTCATATTCCTCTTGATCAATCCTCCTATTCCCAAGCCCTCTTTTGCCATGTCTTTACAGACATAATTCTAGTTCACCAAGTTTTGACCCCTCGAGGCATCATCTTGTTCCCATAGAAAGTCACGCATATGTTTTTCTACCAAGTCGACGACCTTTTTTGGCATTCTAAAGATAGACAACAAGTAGGTTGGTAAAGCTTCTAGAACCGCTTTTAACAACAACAACCTACCCCCCTCGATAGTTAGCTTAGTTTCCACCCTGCAATTTTGTTCCTAATGGTCTTCATGACTGGTTCCCAAAAGCCAAAACCGTTTGGGTTGCCTTCTAAGGGCATCCCTAAATAACTAATTGGCCAAGTTCCTCGGGATACTTTTAGCTCGACTGCCATACTGGTCACCACGTCCTTGCTTATGTTAATACCCAATAGTTGACTCTTGTTGCCATTGATCTTCATTCTGGTTAAGAAGCAAAACTTATGCAGTGCGTTCATCACTACCTTTATTTCTTCTTCATGCTTTGGCAGAAAGAGAAGGTCATCAACAAAGAGGATGTGAGTTAACTGGACTCTTTCTTTCCATATTTTCATCTTTCAACTTTCCCATCTAGTGTGCTTTGTCTAGGATTCTGGGAAGTGTATCTGCTACTAAAGTGAATAGGAAAGGGGAGAGAGGATCACCCTGTGGAAATCCTCTATAACCATTAAATTTGCCTCGGGGTCAACCATTGATGAAAATTGAGTAGTTGATCGACCTAAGGCATGCTTGTATCCACTTCCGCCAACGTTTTTCAAAACCTTTTTAGTTCATCACAAAATCCAAAAAACTCCATCTGACCGAGTCATATGCTTTTGCTAGATCTACCTTCAGCAAGAGACCTTTCTGCCTATTCACCCTATAATCTTCCACTACTTCATTAGTGTTCAAAATAGCACTTGTAATTTGTCAATCGTTAACAAAGGCCATTTGATGTTCGCTCACCGCCTTTGGAAGCACAACCCGTAGTCTATTGGCCAAAGTCTTTGCGATGATTTTGTAGAGACTAGTGATAAGACTTATTGGCTGATAATCCTCCACACGCATAGAGTTAACTTTTTTCGGAATGAGACGTGTATGTCTCATTGAACTTCTTGTTTACTTCAGCATCTCTGTGGAATTCCTTTAAACAGGCAAGACTATCTTATTTGACTCTTTCCCCGGTGTGTTGGAAAAAGGCCATGGCAAAACCATTTGGACCAGGAGCCTTTTCTCCTTCACAGCTGAACACTGCTTCCTTTAGTTCTTCTCTTCAAAGTTCCTTTCTAACCACTTGCTATCTTCCTTAGATATTTGCTACCACTGCAGTCCTTCTACCCCCCACTTGATTTGATTTGGTTCCATCAATAGACCTGTTAAATGCTTTGTTATCATCTTCTGATTTTGGTCCATCGACTCTACCAAATTTCCATACGAATCTTCCAATTTTGTGATTGTAGCTTTGGACTTTCTAAGGGAGAGAACCCTATGAAAGTATTTTGTGCTCACGTCTCCTTCTTTCGCCCATTTAATCTTGGCCGTCTGTCTAAATTTTCATTCATGTTTGCATTCCAGCTACTGTATCTCCCCTATTAGCTTCTTCCTTTTTCCCAAAAAGTTAGTGTTATCCTCCCTTTCTATCTTCCTGTCCAGAGTTGCAAGGGCAATCGTTAACTCTTTTTTCCTGGCACCTTCATTATCCGCTTGGCTCCTGGTCTAATTCTTTAGGTGGCTTTTGAGATTTTGAAGCTTCGACATTATTCTGTATCCTTCCCAACCCCGACTTTGATCTTTCATCCATTCCTTCTACATCATGTCCTTGATTGTGGCATGCTATAACCATGCATTTTCAAACCGAAAAGGAACAAGGCCCCATTTTGTTTCCTCTGTGTCCAGCATGATCGACCAATGATCTAAGGTCAGTCTCTGCATGCCCCACACCCGTTGATGACTGAATCTTTCTCCCCAATGATCATTACATAGGAATCTATCGAGTTTGGACATAGCTGGGTTAACTCAACTGTTACTCCATGTGTAAAACATATTCTTGAGGTCTAGTACTTGTAATTGCATGTCCTGAATCCATATAATAAACATCCTAACGGATCATGTAATATGCTGCTTCTTTTTCTTTTCTTCCATGTTAAAATCTCCCCCCATGCACCAAGATCCCTGAATGCTAGCCAAGATGGCAGACAATTCAATAAGACACTCCTCCCGACCGTGCTTATCACAAGGGTCATATACAGTCGTGAACCACCACACTCCTCCATTGCCTCCCTTTATCTTAATGGTTAGGGAGTAAGAGCCTTCCCATTTTTCAACAACCTCCACAGTGTGTACATCCCACATTATCAGAAGGCTTCCTGACGTGCCCTCTGCCGGGAGATCAACCCAATCCACAAATCTGCGCTTCTAGAGTTCTACGATTAAACTTTGGTCCATTGCCGACTTCTTCGTTTCCAGAAGAGAAATCATGTTTGCCTTTGCTAGAGATATAGTTTTCCTAATTAATCTTTTTTTATCACCTTGCCCACAGCCATGGATATTCCAACTGAAAATCTTCATAATAACGAGCATGCCCAAAAAACCATCCCACAATTATTGGACTTCGATCAATTGTGCTTTGATCAATGCTAAAAAGTCTCTTACTCTCTCGTACTCTTCACTTTGGGTGTTTTGCTTTATCTCGTTATCGTCGCGCTGACCCATAATATTCGCTTCCCCCTCTAGGATACTTTGTAATGAGGCTGACGTTGTCTTCCTTCTGTGTGTGTTATTTCTTTTTCTGATCCTTGGAGTGGATGGGATGCAGCTCAACCCAAAACCTCAGACCCACTAGAGTAATCAGAGAGAAGGGATGCATAGTTATGATTACATATCTAAGTATGACCTCCTTCGGCTCGATGTTCTGTCCCACTCGACAAGCCTGCATCTGCTTCGATTTAGTCCGCATTGATGCTTTTTGTTTCAGACACCTTCTCCGACCCAGATAGAAGCAAATAATCTTGGAAATCAATGTCTGCATCGTAGTCAAATCCGCTATCCTCCTGCGCTTCCCAATAAGCCAAGGCTCCCAACCTATTTCGTTCTTCACCTTTTTTGTTCCTTTTATAGACTTTTAGTGTGGGTCGATTAATAACCCTCTCTATCTCTGGGCCCACCTCCTGCTGCTGGTAATAGCCAGTTTGGGCCCACCTCTAACTTCGACTAGAAAATTTTTGCAATGCTTTCCACAATCTGGGCTTCATTCCTCAAGTCCACATTGCCTTGTCTAAACTGGAATTTGAATCCAATATCCATGGCCCAGTTCCTCGACCTAGCTTTGATCAACTCAGCTCGAGTTGATTCTTCTCTCTCAGTTCAGTGGACCCCCTACTGCCACTCGCCGACTGTTAGTAGTCGTTGGCCTATTGCTACTATTGCCACTTTCCATTCTTCTTGTGCCACCGCCTGACTTCCGTCCTTGCACCATCATTATAGTCTCTTCCTCCTCGTATGATGTGTCGTCGTCGTCACTGCTCGAAACTTTAATCTTCAAACTTCTCCAATCACCATATCACCACCCACTGATATTTGTTAGGCCCTCACGATGATTGTCTGTGAACTGCTCTAGAATCTATTGTTGTAATTCTTTGATTTCCATCGCCCAGTTCCTCTCCAGTTTGATCAACCTCAACTCCTACGTTCCAATATCATCGCAGACTTCGAACTCCTTTGGAAGGAAGCCGAAATCACGTCCCCATCGTCTCAAGAAGGCCATCTCCATCGATTTGTTTGAACTGGTTATTCGAGCAATATCGATCAAACCCCCACAAGCGACCTGCGCTCTTTAAGTCTGCCCATTCCTCATTTCACTCCTCGATATAGAACAGTGTTGTCAAGGCGCCGCCTAGGCGTCCAGGTCCTCTCACCGCCTAGGCGCTAGGAGGGTTTCGCTATAAATTTAAAAAAAATAGGAAGCCTTTTAATTATTTATTTATTTTTTAAATTTAAACTAAATCTAATAACTCCGTTCTCAAACCTCTCAAAGTCAAACGACTCGAATCAACTCTGACGATCATCTCTGAGACTCCGACGATCATCTCCAACACTTCGACGAGCAACTCCGACGTCTTTTTCAGTGAGCGACTCACTCAAATCAACTTTGACGATCATCTCTAAGACTCCGGCGATCATCTCCAACACTCCGACGAGCGACTCCGACATCTTTTTCAGTGAGCGCCTCCTCTCTCTCTCTCTCTCTCTCTCTCTCTCTCTCTCTCTCTCTCTCTCTCTCTCCCTCCCTCTCCTTCTCCCCCCCCCCCCCCTCTTCCCCTTCCTTCTCACTGTTTTCTCGTGCTG
>JAJIYU010015287.1:0-12764 GCA_030144865.1 Tinospora cordifolia
AATGACCCGTAGTTTTGGACATTGAGTTGACATGTTCGATATGTATTTTTCTGTATCAATTAATGAATTATAAATGAGAAATACATAATTTTACAGAAATACGTGATTTTTGGTGATGAAATTAATTAATGTGTGTATTAAATGAGAAATAAAATAAATGATGATAATAATAAGTTAATGGGAGCTTATTAAATGATAGAGAAAAATAAATGAATGAAATTGAACATGAAATAAATTATTTTTTACATGTATATATATATAAAGGAGTTGATTTATTAGAAAATAAAAAATAAATAATTAAATAATACAAAGATAATATTGATGATTTGGCAAGACAAAGGAGATATTTTGGAAAGAAAAAATGCATAATAATAAGGGATAATCAATATGATATGGAATGGATAAGCTAGAGGAGAAATATTTGACTTATTGGGCAATGGTACCCACCATTAAATGCTATATATATATATATAGGTTGATCCTCTCATTTCTCCCTCATTCTCTCATTTATCATTTTTTAACCATGGAAGAAGGAAAGAAACCAAAAGAAAGAAAGAGGGAAAAAAAAGAAAAAAAAAAGAAAGAACAAGAAGAAAAAAAAAGAAGAAAAAATGAAAGAAAAGAAGAAAAGGGAAGTGGCGCGTGCTCAAAGATTCGACATTTCAGGTAAATTATTTTTACCTCTTTTTAATTCAGAATTGTTATAGAAATTGTGGATTTAGCATTAATTAACTATCGTACTCATTCGTATTGTTATTATTATTGTACATACATATATGACATTATTTTTCTAGAATTCTTGTTCTAAGTTATAGATTAGGTTACATTACTCATTGAGCCACTATGGATCAAATTGGTTCACTACTTTAACATTTCAAGTTCTTCTTTCACGGGTAAAGGGAAAAAGGTGGTCATCGTGTAGAGCACGCTACGTTTATTTTGGCAAGTTTTCTCATATAGTTTACTATTTTGATAGTTAATTGATGTGTAAGAAGTAAAAAAAAAAATATTGTAGATATTTTGACTTAGACATTTCTGCTAATGCTACATCTAGGAGACTGTATATATAGTTAACTTTTGTTTAACAAAAAAATTACTCTAATTATTTGTTCTAGTTGTTTTCGCATTTCTTATGATTACTTTGATAGTGTTATGTATGGTCTTGTAAAGAGACTTAACAGTGTTTTGATAAGCTCAATTTTGGGAATGGGTTTGTCAGAACACTGTGCCAGTCCATTCGTCTTTTTCTTTAGGGAATGGTTTCTGAAAATGTTGGCATTAGAGCCCAAGTTTTTCAATTAAAGAATAAAAATTGGTGTTAAACTAGGAAACCTCAAAGTAATCACGAAGAAGTTAGGAAAACCCTAAGAATGACTTAGAGTAGCATAGTGGAATTATGGATGAAAACTTTCTCACTTCTGATTGATAGGAAGAGGAACCGAGTAAGAGTGGCCATATCATGAGATAAAATATTATAGATATTTTGACTTAGACATTCTGCTACTGCTACATTTAGGAGACTGTATATATAGTTGACTTTTGTTAAGAAAAAAATTTACTATAGTTATTTGTTCGAGTAGTTTTCACATTTCTTATGATTACTCTAATAGTGCTATGCATAGTATTGTGAAGAGGCTTAACATTGTTCGGGCAAGCTCAGTTGGGAATGGGTTTGTGAGAATATTATGTCAGTTAGTCAGTCCTTCTCCATAAGGAAGCGGTCCCGACACCCTAGCATAGATATAGTTTTCAACTAGTATGTATTCAAACTATTCTTCTTTAACTATTGCATTGACTATAATTGTTTTTACTATATGCCATTTCTTAAGCAATGATTCATCATGACTATTCATGCATAAATACATTGTCTTTTGTTTTGGAATGTTGGTTAGATGTAATATGCTAGTTTTACTATTAACTGAGCCATGTTGGAATTTAGGCTCATTGTTCTACTAACATTTCAGGTTCATTAGTGGCCGATAAAAGGAAAGGCATGGAGATAGCCTAGTTCTTTTGGTGATTCCGTTCCTTTTTCTTGGTTTTTGTTAGATGTTGGTCATTTTTGTATATGTAACAATGGTCAACTGTGCATTTTTGAAACAAGACTATATGTAATATATAAATAACAACTCTTTGATATGTTTAACAATGGCAGTACTTGCTTATGGTTTAAATTGTAATGTTTGCTTACTTTCACATGTCACAAAATGAATTCTTAAATTATTCAGATGTCACTTGTTGTCACAATTAAAAGGACTTAACAGTGATTTAGTGATCTTGACTCAGTGAGTGGGTTTGTTGGGTCACTATACCAATTGGGTCGCTCTTCGGCCCATGGAAGGGGGCCCGACATACATATTTATATATTGTCCCACCAATATTTCTAATTTATTTCATTTATTCATTTCTTTTCCACACCAACATTGCTCCTTTATATATATATATATTTCATTTATATCTATTATCTTATTAGTTGATGCATTTTTATTATTTATTTTATTGTATACCTCGATTATTATTTTTATTTATTTAAAATAACTCTTTAATGTATATAAATATCGTAAACTCTTCTATTTTCATTCATAATTCATCAATTCATACATGAAAAAGACATCGAACCAATTGACTCAATGTCCAAAAGACAAGTTGTTACACAAATGTATTACAATAATGTATCAAAAATTCTTTTCATGATTCAAAGTTAATGCTTAGTAAACTATCAACATTTAAGCAATGAACGTAATAACAACATGCATTTCAAAACTCACAACTTTGAAATGCACATGAAATTTAAGTTAGGTTTATACACAATACAATAAGGACCCGATGAGGTATTTTATTAAACAAATTTGATGCACGGTGTATTAAACAGGTTAGTTTTATCACACAGTGAACAACTATAACTTATAACTCATTAAATAATGACTTATTATGTATATGTTATTATACTATGCATATGGCAAGCAATATTTCTATTCCCCACTAAAAAATAAAGACTTAGGGTGGAGTTTTATAAAAAAGCCCCTTATTGGATTTGAACCGACGACTTACGCCGTACCATGGTATTACTCTACCACCATGCATTATTTGAAATTCACATTTTTTGTTTACATAAGAAATTCAACTTAGGTTAATGCGTTATACAGTAATGACTCTATCAGAAATTTCATCAAGCAATTTGACGCACAGTATACCATTAACATTTAAATAACTGCTAGCAAGCATTATCAACCACAAATTTGGTATTCGTAATGAAACACAAATGTGAAATACCTTGCTATATTACTTTTTAGAATAGTGGTTGCAACATAATTTTCTAAATTTTAAGAAATTTATTGATTTCTACTTTCCTAGATTTGTCATTTTGCAATCAATTTGGTGATTGTATTCTTGTACAAATAAAATTTTGGAGTGTTCGTCCATTATGTTTAGTTTATATATTTGTGAATATGAATTTTGGCCTTTATATTTTTCAATCTACGTCGCATTTTAATTTTTGATGTGATTGTGAATATAATGGTCATTTGGAATTTGTTTCTATTCACGAATTTTGATATTTTTTCATATAAAATTTTTATTATTTTATATTTTTGATGCATGCGATATTTTAATAATATTTATTTTTTATATAGAAATGTAATTAAGCACAAAATAGAAATGTTGATCTAAATTACAACCCTGGCCCTAATTATATATTATTTTAAACCACGAGACAGAAATAATTAGTTTATTATTGTTTTGACCTTTTAAAAGTTTTTTCAATATAAATCAACTCACTAGTTAGGTCCCGGAATTATTATCACAATTTTTCTTATATGATGTTGCTTGCCTTTTCCAGAAAAACAACTTCAAGAGATTTTCTCTCTCTTCATTAAATGCCAGTCCTTTACGCCAAGCAATTTATATCAACATGTATACAATAAAAGATATGATTGGTGATGGCCGTCGCCAATTTTATTATTATTATTATTAATATCTATTAGTCATTTGATGTTCTTCAACTTCAAACAATATCTCGGCAACTGGCAAGCGTTTCAAAAGTAAGGAAAAAATTTCAACGGCATTCAGCACTTGAAGCTTCAAAAATGTTTCAAAAGTAAGGAAAAAAAATCAACAATATTTAGCATTTCAAGCTCCAAAAATTTGTTTTTGAATTCGTAAAATATTATAGGCAAAAAAAAAAAAAAATCAATTTTCTTAATATCCTAAGATCCTGGATTCAAAATGGATTTCACATAGTTGCCTGAAATAAGTTTTGAATATCAAAAGCATCTTTCTTAACATATAAGCATGATATTGTAATCTTTACGTAGTCTCTGCGATTGATGTTATGTACGAAAAGTTTGATATTGTGTTAATGGCTCAGATAAAGCCACTGTGTATTTCAAACCAATCGGTGTAACATATTCTTCTTTTATTCCAAATGAATGCTACCACTCTCTGATTTAACAGAGAAGAAATTATTCTCAAAAAGACTTCATATCTTTTTAATAAGTTTGAACAAGTTGGATCTAAAACCAAATGTTGATAATTAAATATACGATTAAAAGAAATATAATCTTTAACTTGCAAATATCGTTAACGCATGCTTATAACATAAAAAGATATGCACTATGACTGACTAAAAGTGTTTCGTTTAATTTGCTTTTAGTAGAAAAAGATGATAGAGTAAGATACTACTCTTTATCACACAACAAATAAATCTTATGCTCAAATCACCGATTTGAGTCTATTTGCTAAGTTTAGGAGTTTATTTTCAATTGTAGATGTACGAAATTAAAAGTATTTGTAAAAATTTGTTTTTCAAAATTTAATATATTTTCAAAATGTTATAATAAAGTTAACGTATGTAATACCTTGAAAAATTTAAGAATTTTTAAGAATAAGAATATAGAAAATAATAAATGAGTTCATCATGTGTAAAAGCACTTAAATACGCAAGGGTAAAATAATAATTTTGTTACCCAAAGGTAAAACAATAATTTTGTCACTTAAGCATGAAATGATCAATTTACATAAAAAGTGAACTATAGAGCAACATTGTGTGAAATGACAAATGATTATATGTACAGAAGGTCATTTAGACCAATCGAGGGTAAAATAGTAATTTTACCATTGGAGGGCAAAATAGTCATTTCATATCAGACCCCCTTCCATAACAACTTAAGGCAACCCGATTAGCATAATAGTCTAATAAGTCTACTCCATTAGTCAAATTCATCGACTACTGTTAAGTTTTACCATCGAATCATCTGTAGTAATCAGAGTGCATTAATAAAAAAATATGTGCAATAACGTAATAGTAACAGTAGAAGTCATTAACATTATTTACATTAAAAGAGTCCATCTCAAATTTATATTTTTCAAAACTTATACATACTGATTTGTAAGGCCAAAATAACAACCAAAAAAAAAAAAACCTATTGTGGATTATGCTGGGAAGATTACTTGATCACAATGTCTTTTTCATTATCCACACCGAACGAACCTAAAATGTTTAAGCATAGTGAACTTGCCATCTACGTGAGTCTAGTTAGTAGCAAGTCGATATAATCAACTTAAGTCTAGCATTCTATATGCAATGTTACAGGCCATATCATAATCATTCATTATTTAAAAACCATTTGTATGCGTTAATTATAACAGTGAACATCATGCAACAGCGAATGGCACGCTCAATAGCCATCAACATATAAAGGTGCAATGGCTTAGTATGCCATGAATTATGCCATGTTCCAAGGGTCCGGTATCTAAGCTCGACATTCTTCTTTCAGTTTAACGATCCTTTGATCATACTGTCATTTTTGGACGAACATGATCATCATTCAGGCCATACTATTGTATCGATGATCTTGGCCCACCGACCAAGTAGTATAGTTGCCACCCACGAATTAGTACCCCTATATCGAGCCAAATACCAAAAGCTTATTCCATTTGACACAAGTTTCATTTTTTGGTATATAGTAACCAATATCTTCCAAAATTTTGTTGTACAATACATCAAATAGGAAAATCAATCCCTTCCTACGTTATACATTTTCCCATGTGAAATCTACTTTAATATATTATATATTTTATATACAAAATTATATAATGCTATATTTATTTCTCATATTATAAATTTTCTCCAATTGCCACTAACTTAATATATCACATTACCTCATGTTCATATACATACATAGATATACATATACATTACCCCTATATTAGGGTGGTACAATAAACTATTACTTGTACTAGAAATTACAATAGAAAAAAATGTAATTTAAGTTTTCCTAACTATTTCGCATTGAAAAGAAAAAGAAAGTAACTTACCAAAACAATGAATCGTCAAAAAATTTTTGTTTGTAACTTCTTTTCCTCTTTTCTTCCTTCTTCTTTCTCTTTTTCTTTACTCGATTTCTTTCTTTCCACTTGTGCTGTCTTTTGAATTGTGAGAATGAATCCATTACAACACCTATACACACACACACACACACACACAACACGCACACACACACACACACACATTTATTGTGTGGATCCCACCCAAAAAAAATGATAAGCTTTACTCCCTTTATCCATCCACCTAAGAAAGCTCCACCTTTTTCTCTTTCATTTTTTTCTCCTCGTGGTCTCACCATGCATTTCTTCATTAAATAATTCCTTTTTCAGACTATAAATTCTCCCTTTATTATGTGCACATACACACACACACATATATATTCTCTACAACACTTCATAAATTTATTTTTCTTGGAGGCTCATACACATTATTTTTGTAATATCCTAAAATTTCTAAGTCAATAATAACACAAGATGACTAATTACCAATATCCTTGGAATCATAGGAACTTCCATGGAGGTTAGATTCTTTGATCGACCTATAGCCCCCGCGAACAACCAAAATCTTAGGATTGGAAGCAGGTCATCGATCAAAAACATAGAGATGAATCCTGCCCTGCCAATATAAGAAAAATGCAAGCAACGACATAAAAAGAAAGCAAATTGTATGGATGCGCTACAGATTCATCTTCTTCTCATTTCCTCACTCCCAGCGGCGAGCTGGTGGAGTGATAAAAGATTGGAAAAACTGGTGGGAAGCTGATGAGAGTAGGGGCAAGAAAATCAAGATAAATGCCAAGAGTAGAATTTGAAATTTCAAAAAGGAAACTCCTTTGTCCAAACCATCAACCGTGAAGAAAACATGCAAAGGGAACCTTCTGGATTTGTCCCAGCTGGCCCATTTTTTAAGAGAGAGAGTTGTTGAGCAGTCTTGGTTGTGAGCCCTCAGCGATTGAGAGGAGAATTCTCTTTTGAATTTAACCAGTACCTTTTAAGGGGCATAACTCCCATAAGCCCCCATAAGCCTATAAGGGCAACCACTTAAGAGCTAAAGTACTATGAACCTTAAGACTGCACGAACGAGGGCGCAATGGATCCCATTCGCTAGTGGGAAGCTGATGAGAGTAGGGGCAAGAAAATCAAGATAAATGCCAAGAGTAGAATTTGAAATTTCAAAAAAGAAACTCCTTTGTCCAAACCATCAACCGTGAAGAAAACATGCAAAGGGAACCTTCTGGATTTGTCCCAGCTGGCCCATTTTTTAAGAGAGAGAGTTGTTGAGCAGTCTTGGTTGTGAGCCCTCAGCGATTGAGAGGAGAATTCTCTTTTGAATTTAACCAGCACCTTTTAAGGGGCATAACTCCCATAAGCCCCCATAAGCCTATAAGGGCAACCACTTAAGAGCTAAAGTACTATGAACCTTAAGACTGCACGAACAAGGGCGCAATGGATCCCATTCGCTAGTACGGGTTCCAACCGATCCGCCTCCATCCTCTACTTTGTCCTCCTTTTATCCTACCTAACTAAATTACTCAATCGCGATACGAGAAGTAGATGTTTATGTTTGACATCCCCTTATGATAGGGTAGGCTAACTCGAGCATCAAGGGGTGATTGCGTGGGTGTTGCACGAACAAGGAGCGAAGTTTAGTAAAGTCCGTGACAAGCAACTAGCTTAGCAACTCAATCAACAACTAGCTCAGCTACTTAATGGGAACATGACCCTCCTGAACCCCTGTCGGGGGGAAGACCGAACCATGAACAACTACTTGTATGTCTCAGTTCTAAGTTAGACGTTTTTGGAGATTCGAAAATAGCGTAGGTAGACTCATGTGCGACCTATGCGAGTTAGGGGCAATCATGCCACATTCCTTGATAGGAACCCACCTTCTCAATCAAAAGGACGAAAAACCTAGGAAGGAGCAGTTTCACATATGCACAAGTTAGGACTTTCCAGTACACCAATAGTGAATCCTGAAATCCGTAATTAGCTTAGTGAAGTATCGTATCGGTAGCCTCTTGCTCAATTGTCATTGATTCGTGATTTGTGAGGGTCTTGTGTCTTTTTACATTACGTATATGCTTCTATTTTTTGGCTATTGGTCTGCTTGAGAAAGAGCTGAGCCTTCCCTTTTTCACTACTCCCATGGGAAGGCGCCGATCGACAGATGTTTTTGTTTTCAAATTCGAGGTGCGATGAATGGTCGACTGCTTGGTTCCCTATTCATTGAGTTGTTTGGGGAATAATGAATAGCCATCACTAAAAGGAGTCATGGAAGAATTGAACCAGTGACTGACAGGGAAGACCTCATTTCACATAGAATAAAGAAATTCATCAAGAAAGTCATCACTTTTGCCCGCATTCATTCAATCCCAGTGGTAGTGCCCGCCCCATTTCCTATTGCTTGAAACATTTTTTCCTCACTGGCACATGCTACAGGGCAATGACCGAGACTCTTTCATTCCTAGCAGTATTCTAAGTTTCCATTTTGCTCGCCTCCTCATCGATAGCGCTTGATATAAGTCTAAAGAAAGAAGGTTGGTAGTTGAAGTTTCATTCTTACCACATAAAACAAAATCTAGCAGGGAACCAGTACTAAACTCTAATGACTATAAAAAGTTTAGTTGGTTTGGATTCATTGACTTAGGTTTTAGTTTTCTTAGTAAAGCGGATTTTTCCCTTGACTCTATGAAATTTATGAATTATGGAATTCTCTCCCAGAATAGCGGAACTCATGACTCTATTCGAAAATAGAATTACCAACTTTTACATGAATGTTCGAGTGGATGAGATCGGTCGAGTGGTCTCAGTTGGAGATGGGATTGCTCGTGTTTATGGATTGAACAAGACTAAAACTAGAAAAATGGTTGAATTTGCTAGTGGCGTGAAAGAGATAGTGTTGAATCTTGAGAATGAGAATGTAGGTATTGTTTTCTTTGGTAGTTATATCGCTATTAAAGAAGGAGATATTGTCTAGCGCACTGGATCCATTATGGATGTTCTTGCAGGAAAGGCAATGCTAGGCCATGTGGTCGATGCAATGGGAGTACCCATTGATGGAAGAGAGGCTCTAAGTGATCATGAATGAAGACGTGTCGAAGTGAAAGCCCCTGGGATTATTGAACGTAAATCCATGCACGAGCCTATGTAAATAGGGTCAAAAGCTATAGATAGCCTAGTTCCTATAGCTCGTGGTCAGTGAGAACTTATAATCGGGGACCGACGAATTGAAAAAACAGCTATTGCTATCGAAACCATATTAAACCAAAAGCAAATGAACTCAAGGGGCACCTCTAAGAGTAAGATATTATATCGTGTCTATGTAGTGATTGGACAGAAACGCCCAACTGTGGCATAATTAATTCAAATTCTATTAGAAGCAAATGCTTTTGGAATATTCCATTCTTGTAGTAGCCACTCATTAATAATCTATGATGATAGATTAATAATCTATGATGATAATAGAATGCATGATATTCTGGGTGTGCCAATGCGGAATATTTCCACGATAATAAAATGGACTCATTAATAATCTATGATGGTCTTAGTAAACAGGCGGTGGCATATTGACAAATGTCATTATTGTTACACTGACACCAGACCATGAGGCTTTCCCAGGGGATGTATTCTATTTACATTCTTGTCTCTTAGAAAGAGCAACTAAATGATCAGACCAGACAGGTGCAGGCAGCTCGACCGTGTTACCCATAATTGAGCTATATCCCCACCAATGTGATCTCCGTTATAGATGGAAAAATCTGTTGGGAAACATAGCTCTTTTATTGTGAAATTAGACCTACTATTAACATCGGCTCATCTGTCAGTCACGTCAGGTCTGCCACTCAGTTGAAAGCTATGAAACAAGTCTGCGGTAATTCAAAATTGAAATTGGCACAATACCACGAAGTGGTCGCCCTTGCTCAATTTGAGTTAGACCTTGATGCTGCGACTTAAGCATTACCAAATAGAGGTGCAAGGCTTACAAAAGTACCAAAACAACCACTATATGCACCACTTTCAATTGAAAATCAAATTATAGTCATTTATGCAGCTGTCAAGGGCTTCTATGATCGAATGCCATTAGAAAGAATTTCTCAATATGAGAGAGCCATTCCAAGTAGTATAAAACTAGAATTACTACAATCCCTTTTAGAAAAAGGTGGTTAACTAACGAAAGAAAGATGGAACCAGATGCCTCCTTAAAAGAAAGTGTTTTGCCTTACCTATAGTGAAAGAAAGGATTTTCACTTTTACAATTAGAAAAAACAAAAAATCTTTTGATTCTCTTAATATTTATATAAAAATTCTATTAGTGTATATATATATATATATGACTTCTAATTTTGAAGTACGTATTCCGTCTTTCTCATTCTTGTTGTTGTACTACTGAAAAAGAATTTCAAAGTTTTCTTATTTTGCGGGAGTGAAAACAAAAAAGCTGGTTATAGATACTAGACTAAAGACTGACACCAGAGACTTTCAGCTAAAAACTTGAGACTGTAGACTACATACTCTGGAAAGAAGGAGCGACATCAAGAAAGGAGCGATTTTGCCACTGCTTTGTTCGAGGAAGACCCTAAAACCTCGGGAGTGTGTTTAAGCTAGTCGCTAAGGCAAGCAAGTAGTTTCACATTTCAACAAACTCCTGATGACGCTTCCACTCTTCCCTGAGCCTTTAAATCGAACGAATCGTGACTTCTACAAAGAGACGACTATAAAAGACAAGGGGCTACTTGAAAACAAATCCTGCATCTCCTAGAGCTGGACTTGAGATTGACCACACTGAAAAGGTTGTAGAGTGATGCAATCTTTCGTTTACCTTAAGCCATCGCTAGATTAGTCATTCATTCAGGCAAGGCCTTAGAAAGGGATGAGTGCATATGAGGAAGGGGGAGCTCATTCGATCGGTGTAGGGCTGAAATCAGAACCAACCCATCGAAATGTTGATGTGAGGAAGGCCCCCTCAGCCAGTTTGCTACACCGCATTGACATATGGGGGGGCGCCACATATGTAGCATTCTATGTATGATACGGTTGGCAGATAACAATTCTTGCAGCCAGCCAACTCCGAAAACGCTTTACTAATAGGGGTGCTCCTATACCCCTAGGTGTAGAGAGCTTGAAAGCAGCAAACGTAGGAGAAAACGATGACTACACTTGATTCCACCTAAGTGCCCTTTGACTACATTACATTCAATCTATCTAAAGGCTAAAGCATGTCAAGTTGATTCTTTATGTTTAGTGTAGTCAAGTGATTCAACATACCTTACATTTTGAAGCTGGGCTAAAAAACGCGCCCTTCGAACCATCACTCCAATATTCAGTCTTGTTGGCCCTCTCACAATTTGGCATAAGGTGCGTTAAGCCCTTTGATCCTGGATGAACTCGAAATGAAATAAGTCAAGTAGGGAACGAATAGGAAATAATCGAGAGGTTCATTAAGATGTTGGATAACCAACAGACACAGAGATTTCTAGGAGTGGGTAGAAAAGCAAAATCCCATCATCTGGGTTTCAACTTAATGACTTTTTCATCGATCGTCAGCACGAAACAGTCGCTCCTTGGAAAGCTAGCAACAACGATTGACTTGCTATTAATCCGTTCCATTCCATTCTTGCCCAATGAAAGCAATTTCGTTCCTAGCTCCAAGTTCCACCCCAAATGAATGGAAAGAATTACAAAATCACTTAGTAATCTCTGCAATGGACCCATAGAAAGAAGGGGAAATGATGCATATCAATCCCACCACCAAGGAAGATGATGGAAGGAAGGTAGAGGAGAGTGATGCAAACCCCTTGTATGTTTGCTCGTGTTACAAATCCACAATGAGCCAACCAAACATGCCAATGAGCAGCAATACCCTAAAATCTGTCCATAGATCGACCAGTGAGTGTTAAGCATACCAACAACCACATAAAAGCAATCTTTCAAGTTCAAACCCATCTTCCGTCTTAAAATAGAATGCCTAGAAAGGAAAGGGGATGAAGCATGGCACAGGGCCCTTACTGATTAAAGCAAGACAAGACATATCAGGAAGGTCATCTCAAATCAAAAGGCTTTGTTTTTTGCTTGTGTACATGTTTCGGCTGCGCCATTACTTTTGAAGCTTGCTTTCCTGGGTCTATTCAATGGCTTGCTTGCAAGACAATTCTTGTGACTAGTGTTAGTTGCATAGCAGATTAATTATATTATACGTATTTTATGTATAATGTGCATTAATATAATAGAAAATGTAGTGTATTTACTTATATTTAGTATAATGTACATTTAGAGCATCGTTGCATCATTTTAGCATGTTTTAATATTATTTTATATGAATATAATGTCCAAGAAAGGTTTTCAGTGTTTGTGCAGGTTTAGAATGAACCAGAGTAGGAATAAAAGCACCCGAGGAGTTGAAAATGGGCAAAATGAGAAAATGTCACTGATGATCGCGGTCG
>JAJIYU010015288.1:0-12750 GCA_030144865.1 Tinospora cordifolia
AAAAAAAAAATTTATACCGAGTGTCTCGTTTCAGTGTTGCCCCACTATCTTCCCTGATCAACTGTCATTTCAGCTATTGTTACGCTGTGTTTCGAGCGTTGTACAATTTCGATTGAACTCTTTTTTTTAATATAACGCAGTAGGAAAACATTCAACTATATATATATATAACATAGCAAGAAAAGGGTTTATTGAAGACACCTTCTAAAGTCGTTGAAAAAAAAAGGGTTGACAACGAAAAAAAAAGTAAAAATCAGTTTTCATTTCATTAAAAAAATTATTCTATTTTTTCAAGTGAAGTCAAATTCACTAAAGACACATTCACTTGGTATTAAAAAAATTTTCAAGTCTTTTTACTGAATATGTCTTTACTTAATTTTTTTTTTAACTAAATGAAGACGATTTGAAAAAAAACCAAGACTAGATAACTTAAAAAAAAGAATTTTTTTAAACCAATATTAGATGACTTGAAAAAAAATTAACAAAATAAAAATGACTTAAAAAAATTTAAAACAAAATGAGGACGACTTGAAAAAAATATATATTTTTTAAAACTAGGTGAATCCACCAAGTTTTTTTAAAAAATGTTTTTTAAACCAAGTAAAGATGACTTGAAAAAAATTAACCAAGACTCAACGATTTGAAAAAAAAAATTATACAAAGTGTCCCATTTTAGTGTTGTTCTGCTGCCTTCCCAGATCAATTGTGTCTGTTCCAATGTGTTTTGACCATTGTGTAATTTCAATTCAACTATTTTTTTCAGCTGTTATTCCGCTGTGTTTCAAGCACTATGCAATTTGGGTTCAATTTTTTCAGCTGTTGTTACCACTGTATTTTGAGTATTGTGCGATTTGGGTTGAACTATTTATTTTTATAACGTTGCAGGAAAATGCTCAACTATTTTTTACTAACGCATCAGGAAAAGGGTTTACTGAAGATGCCTTCTAAAAGCATCAGAAAAAAAATTGGTTGACAACACCCAAAAAAAAACTCAAGTCGTCTTCACCGAGTGAAGACGTTTTTAATAAAGACACCTTTATTTAGTATAAAAAAATTTTCAAATCTTTTTCACTTCGTTTTATATATATATATATATATATATATATATTTACTGAAGGTATCTTCAATTGGTGCATCACATCACACACCCGCGTGGCTCCTACTGAATGTTGACGATAAAAAACTAGGACAAAGTAGATAATATTTTTTAAACTAGGAGTGTTTATGTAATTTTTAAATTTTTTTGGGGCAATCAAATAAAAAGCTCTCAAAAAATTTACTAGCTACTTTTGACCAAGTAAAGATCAAAGCTTACAAGTTTGAGGAAGTAGTATATAGATCATGTCTTCCTGTGGTTCATGAACTGCCTGGTAGGCCAGCAGAGGCTGTGAAACTACTTCAAGATGATGAAGTGAGCAGCTAAAAAGTCCATAATCTGCAGATTCACAGCGGTTTCACGTTGAAAGATCTTACATGCTCCAACAATGAAGAATCTTGACATACTTGGTTTTAGTGGACTGGAATGTATACTTAATGGGGATACGGAGACAAAAGTGTAATACCTTAAATTTTAGTGACATAATAATTAAAATTTGAATTTAAAACACATTTTATTAGTACATATATGTATATATTCATATATATATATATATATATATTTGTCATTGATATGCAATTAATTAGTTAGCATCGAAGTATAAAGGGATATGCATTGATTAATATTAGACATATAGAATTGTTGGGTAAATATACACATCTCTATTTTTAATAAGAAAATAATATTTTTAGTATGATATTAGTATAGAAAAATATGTGTATAAAGTATTAATTAAATGCACTCATGAAAAATAATATTTCGTTTAGTATGATAGTAATATACATAGAGAAGTATATATGTCAAGAAAATACATTCATGAATGAAATATCTCATTTGGTATGATGTTAAGGTATGCACATGTAAGAAGTGATAATTCTACATTAGAAAGATAAAAACACTATTTAGAAGAGGGCCTATATAAACCGCCCTACTCCACTCCTTTCATTTATCTCAAAGACAAGAATTGAAAATTTCTCTTGCTCTCTCTCTTTGCCTCCTTCTTGGTAACCTTAGTTCTCGTTCTTCTTTGTTTGAGCTATTCTAAATAATTTACGAAGTAATAGCAACGAAGTGCTACAAAGAATTTAGGAAGCGATCTTGAGGTGAGTTTCTTTCCTTTCTTTTAATTTATTATTTTGATTTAGATAATGTTTGCTTATTTGTTAGTTTGATTTTATTCTTTACATTTATGTCATTCAATTATCATGTTGCTCGTGACCAAAAGAGTATGCTTTATAGTTGCGTCGTGTACAATCTTATACATCAAAATCAAAAGTTATTTTTCCTGTTTGAGAGAGTATGCTATATAGTTGCGTCTCGTACAATCTTCTACATCAGAAATCGAAAATTTGTGCTTCTGTTGATTTATGATGTTATATTTTTAGTATGTTTACTTACTATTGAAATATTTATTTACTATGTTCTTGCACACAAAAATAAAATTAAATAAGATTTCAACCATATACCGGTACATGAGACTTTCTGTGTTCCATGTAGAATTTGGAACTGGCTGTCAATACTGACACCAGATAGAACGAGTTTCAAGAAACACCAGATAGAACGAGTTTCAAGAATGATTCCACTAGAAATGGGTTTGAGTTTCAGAATTAATTTCTCTCCTTAGATTTAGAGCACAGAAGTTATTCTCGTTCAGTCTGAAACGACTGAATTAATATATTGGTTGAATCGAATTAATATCTGAAAGTGTTTGATATGCATGTATTGTTTGGTTGAAATAATTGATTAAATAGATGGAATGATTCACTGAACTTTTTAGCTCACCCCCTATTTTTCACATCTCAAGGAATTAATTAGCTTATGAGAAGATTTATCTATTAAAAATTTTTATTTATTTCAATGTAAGGCGCATCGACCCAAGCTAAATCATGTATTTTAGCTTTGAATTTATTTTTCGCTGTAACGGATTATTGTACTTAAAATTTTTGAACGAATAAATGAAGAATCTTATATATCATGATGTCACTTTGTACATAAACTAATGTACATAGAAACCGTAATGGATTTGGGTCCAAGAAGAAGAAAATGTAGCATGAACCCGTCTTTCGAACATTCCAAGATTTTTTATCAAAGAGAATTAAACCGTTAGATGACGTGGAAGATGAGACTTGGGAAGCGAGGTGTTACAAAAATTAATAATGAAACCACTCTCAAGGCTTAAAAAATTAAAATTGGAAAGTCTTCCAAAGTCAAACTTCATATGTGAAGATGCCTTGGCCTTTTTTTTCCTTGGAAGTGATCTCTGGTTGCTAGGCGAGGTGTTACCCGCTTATGATGTGTTTTACTGCATTAAACAGGCTTACAGTAACTAATGATAAACTGAATACATTCCCAAGGCTGAACAGATTCCTCATGCAAAATCTTCCAATATTAGAAAGCCAGATTGGGAAGCTCGGGCCTGTTCGGTTTGTTATGAATATACAGTTTCCGTAACTTAAAATCTATAAATCCCAAGAAAAAAAAAATCATTTAGTTCAAAGGTTAAAAGAGGACAATCTACTGCTAATTTCAAGACTTGAACTGCTGCAAAAACATTACCCGCTTAGAGAACATCCCGCTACAGAAGGTTTTACCAAGCCTGATGAGAAAATAATTTGGCTAAAACAGTGTCCAACAAGAACTTACAATGCACGAAGGATCAATGAAGATGAGTAGTTCACACAACTTCCGAAGCAGCCTGACAAAACAAAAGAATATTTTCAAGCTGTAAAGCATAATAGATTTAGAGGAAAAAGCATAAGGGAGAACCTTTATCTTATCTTGTCGCCCATTTACAAGAACCTGGAATCCCATTTCCTCACTACTCTCTCACATTGTCCCTTTCAAAGAACTTTGTTACCTTTGAATTACTGCAGGCTCTGTTAAGATCACACACAATTTTTAGCTCACTATCAAAATATATCGTTTCCAGTGTAACCAGAAGTTGGCAATCAACAAATCTTATATGGATTGCATAGGGCAAACTGTTACAATTCTCAGTTTTGTAGTCCAAATCCTTATGATTCCCAATCATGTGTGGAGATGGTGTAAAAAGCATATAAGCTATCTTTGCAATCTCAAAGAAAATCTTGACTCTTTGACAGTTGCAATGCAGGAACTGAAAAATGAAAGAGCTGAAGTGCAGAGAAGGGTTGAGTTTGCCGAGGCACAATCAGTGGTGAGACGGCCTCAGGTGCAGGATTGGCTACAGAGAGTAGAAGTTGCTGAGTCTCTAGTTAATGAACTGTTACAGCAAGGCTTCAGACAAAATGAGGAGAGATGTCTCAGGGGTTGTTGTCCTAAGAATTGGTGGGCAAGTTACACATTGGGCAAGAAAGTGGTGAAAAAGCTAGCAAATGTCGATGAACTAATGAACAAAGCCAAGTTCGATGAAGTTGTCGAAAGCTCACATCCAGCCTTGGTTCAAGGAATGCCTGAAAGTCCAACAGTGGGCATGGAACCATTGCTGGAGAAGGCTATGAAGTTGCTTGAAGATGATCAAGTTAGTGTTTTGGGAATATATGGAATGGGAGGTGTGGGAAAAACAACCCTACTAAATAAAATCAATAACGAGTTTCTCAGAAGGAGCTGTGATCTCGATGTGGTTATATCCATGATAGTCTCCAAGGAATTAAACTTGGGAAGGATTCAGAAAGAACTGGGAAAAAGGTTGGGGTTGTCATGGGAAGGGAATGAACTTTCAGAGGACCAAGCCAAGGTTATATTCAACATACTATCACACAAGAAATATGTGGTGCTGTTGGATGATTGTTGGCAACGAGTGGATCTAAAACAGGTAGGAATTCCCCATCCTAAAGCTAGAAACAAGTGTAAAGTAGTATTTACAACCCGATCGGAGGTAGTTTGTGGACTTATGGAAGCCAAAAAGAAGATAAAAGTAGAATGCCTACAACCAGCCGAAGCATGGGACTTATTCGAAGAAAAAGTAGGGGAGGATGCCCTTAGTTCTGATCCAGATATACCAAAACTAGCAAGAGTTGTAGCAAATGAATGCCATGGTCTACCACTAGCACTGATAACCGTTGGAAGAGCAATGGCCAGCAAGAAGACAGCACAAGAATGGACACACGCTATAACCATGCTAAGGAAATTCACATCAGAGTTCCCAGGTATGGAACAAGTATTTTCTCCTCTGAAATTGAGCTATGACAATCTACATGATGATACAATCAAATCTTGTTTCTTGTATTGTTCCCTTTTTACTGAAGACTGCAGCATTGATAAAGAAATACTCATAAATCATTGGATTGGGGAAGGATTCGTGGATGAATTTGGAAGCATAGATGAAGCTTACAATAGGGGACATGACATCATAGGAAGTCTAAAGGCTGTTAGCTTGTTGGAAAGTGGTTATGATGACTTGACACAGGTTAAGATGCATGATGTAATCCGAGACTTGGCAATATGGATAGATTGTGAGTGTGGGACAAAAAAGGACAAGTTGTTGATTCGAACAGGAGCATATTTTACTGAAGCACCTCAAGCAGAGAAATGGAAGGACGCAGAAAGGATATCATTGATGGATAATCACATACGCTCTCTAACAGATGCACCCACAGCCCCCAATTTGCTTACCCTTTTGCTTCAAGACAACTGGGTTATGTTCAACATCAGCAACAATTTTTTCCAATTTATGCCTGCTCTTAAAGTTCTAAATCTGTCAAATGCTGGAATAACACACTTGCCAACAAGTATCACACACTTGGTCCAGTTGCAATACCTAGATCTATCAAGAACCGATATCCTAGAATTGCCTAGTGATTTGAAGAATTTGGTGAATCTGAAGTTCTTGGAATTATCTTTTACAGAGTGTCTTCGCATAATTCCATATGGAGCAATATCAAGCCTTTCAAACTTGCAAATGTTAGATCTCTATGGAAGTAATTATCACAAGTGGGAAACTGAAGATTTTGACTATAATGTTGAGCAGGATGGTGGCATGACTTTAATGAAGCTAGAACACTTGGAACATGTGAAAGCTCTTGGACTCACAGTGAAGTCCACTACTGCACTCCAAATGTTGCTCAACAACAAAAAGCTATGGGTAACAACATTATACCTATGGATTGACAAGTGTCAAGATCTCGTTTCACTCAATCTAATGCCATCATATGTAGCACCATTGGCATCAAATATTACTACAATTTCTCTTGGTGATATTAAGAATCTACAAGTACTTATGATAACAGCTTGTGATACATTGGAAGAGCTCACCATAAGTTGGGAAGGAATGGATGAAGAAATTTGGCTACCTTCCAGCTTAGAAATTTTAAGGTTCTACGATCTTTCCAGGATGAACATTATATGGAAAAAAGGATTCACTCATCTATACTTTCCAAAGCTTTGGTTAATACACATTCATGGTTGTCATGTATTGAAGGATTTTATGTGGCTTCTTTTTGCTCCAAATCTCAAAGAACTTCTTGTATCTGACTGTAAGGAAGTGGAAACAATACTTAAGGGGATTGAAGTAACAAATCAAAGGACGGTCCCATTCTCAAGGCTTAAGAAGTTAAGATTGTCCAACCTGCCAAAATTACAATGCATATGCGAGCATTCCTTGGCCTTTCCTTCCTTGCAATTGATCTCAGTGACAGATTGTCCTCGACTAGAGAAGCTACCACTTGATTCTAACAGTGCTCAGAACACATTACAATTCATTGTGGGGAGTGTCGAATGGTGGAACAAGTTACAATGGAAAGATCAAAATCTGAAGTCTTCTTTTCTTCCATACTTCACACAGTTTGAGGTGCTTAATTGGCAACCTATTATTCAGGCTTTCGCAAAAAATTTATTCAATTGGTAAGGCTACTATTCACTTCTCTAATACCAGTAATCATCAACTGAGAACTAGTGACCAAAATTGGCGCTGCACACTGCCAATGGTTTTGATGACCAAACTTGTATAGTGTGCTTAATGGTCAATTGGTAAGGCTACTATAATTTATGCATAATGTGCTCTTTCTAGTTACAGTGCTTGATGTTTTTAACGACCAAACTTGTATAGTGTGCTCAATGTTTTTAATGACCAAATGTTTGCATTGTATCTAATATCCTCTTGTTTCAAAATTTCAACTCTTATATATCAATTATTAAAGAATGTAAATGAGTTTTGGTGTTCTATTTAACTGTTTTCCTAGTCAATCTGGATCTTTGTTAGTTGAACAGTTTAACACTTGAAAAATCAATCACAAATTTTATTGATCAATTATATATATATATATATATATTCAGTTCAGTTACTTCAGTATGAAAAGGATCATTTTCTCTAGGCTTTCAATAAACATATTTCACAAAGGTGTTCTTCACAATAATAATTTGTTTATCAAATCCTTTTCTTATTATTTGGCATTGACATTGTCTCACATGCAGATAAAGCAAAGCTTTCAATGACCATTTTTCACTTCTGATTTTTCTTTCCGCACAGATGGTAACAAAAACAGGATATGCTCCATCTTTACCTCTTTATTTCACTCTTCAAATGCATAATCTTTTTTTTTCTTTTAATTAATTTTCTTACTTTTTAACTTTATTCTTCTTATATTGCATTAAATGTTTTGTGTTGTACTAAGCATTAGCTACACCAAATTGCCATACTTTCTTTTTTTTTTTGGCGGATTATAGATATCATACTATTGCTATATGCTAACTTGTATTGTTTTTTAATTATGTTCTTATCTCTAGTTTCTATTTTGTGCACACAAATTGAGGAAAGAAGAAATAGTTAAATCTTTTGTTGCATAAGATTTGACTCTCATATTATGAAATATTAGTTTATTACATATACAGTGTTTATATGCGTAAAACTGATTGATCCATGGTAAAATCTAAAAGGTTTTTATGCCTGAAGGATTCTAAATTCTTTAAACATGCAGGCTCGGAAATGATGAAGAAACAGCTTCTTGTGCATGATGTGCACGTGATCCTCATACGAAAGTGATTGTTCTACATCTGGTGAGAATGTAGCAACATGAAGTTTAACTTAAGGTCCAGATAGTTCGAAGGAATCCTATACAATATAAAAGCAGATGGTGGAGGCACTTTGAGTTCCCCTGTTTCGGGTCAATGATGCTCAACAAAACGGCTCTTGCACAAATCAGAGACTACACAGGGAAAAGTACTAGCTGAACCCTGAAACTATGATTTTACTCAAGGTTCAAGAAGAGGCAACAGCTTTTGGATCATCTCTCCACTGCATATTAAGAATGATTATATCTACTCCTGGAAAATCTGTCGCAGAAAACGTCTAACTTCCCATGGGAATCAAGACCTCTAATTCAAGAAAATCTTGGTTAAATTGGCCTCGAATTTGGGATTAAGGACTCTGGAGGGAAGTGTAGTAAGCAATTGAATTGGTTGTTGTCATTAAGATTAAGGAATACCAATTACCAACTAGTATAGATAACAATTCCATTTGAAAACTATTGAATGATTTGGTTCTGAATTTAGTTATTTTCCATTATAGTAATCACTTCTGTGTATTTGACCAATGGAATAAAGTACACAAATTGATCGCCCTAAAACTACGAAATAAAGTTTTTCTTTGATTATTTCTAGTGAAGTTATCATGGAGATGCATACAGTATTACTCAAACAATGAAGAAAAATAAAACACAAATCAAAGGAGTACAAAAATTTTATTGAGCAGAACTTGCCTCTGTACCATTCACCTCCAATTATTCATCATCTCTAGGCAAACAAAAAGTCCCGGATATTCAATTATTTGATTCAGTTCCAAATATTTTCACTCTGGATAATGCGTTTTGCAAGAACACCTCCACATTGAATTTATCCGGGCAAATCTCACGACATTTCGCAAATTGCTCATTGGATTCCTGTTTTCGATCAAGCTGGTGATAAATTATCCCTTGGTAGAAGTAAGGCCGATAATCTTTCGGGTCCTGTTTCGAGACTTCCTGATAATTCTTCAACGCTTCATCAAAATTCTTCTGTAGATAGTAAATTTGCGCCATTATCAGCCGCACATTATTCGCGTCTTTCTCTGTCTCTGACTTCTTTGCCAGATCCAGAGCTTCGCGAAGCTGTTGCAATGCAATGTGGCCTTCTCCACATTGGTCCATGAGCAAAGACTTCAAGAAAAGGACTTCGAAACACAGAGGATTCACCGACAAAACCTCTTCAAAAACCTTCCGTGCTTGGGCCTTTTCTCCGATCTCATTAAGCAATCTCCCCATTAGAATCCGCCACTGGAGCTCCGCAGGCTGAGCAGAAGCTAAGCTTCTTAAAGTCTCTAACGCTTCCTCGTCTTCGCCGTCTTCGAGTCTCTTCATCACTAAAGATCTCAGCTCTTTAATGGCTTCCGGGTGCGATTCCAAGAACTGCGATAACATAGGCTCCTCCTTACTCTTCTTCTCTCGTTCTTCCTCATTCTCTTCCACAACTACCTGATGTTCTTTCACTTTCGTTTTGTCTTCTACTTCTTCTTCTTCCTCTGATCCGACTATGGCCACTGGAGACTCCGCTCTCGCCGGAAACTGATATAACTTTCCCACCATTAGCAACGCCGCCGTTGTAATCACCAAAACTTTTCCAGCTGTTTGAATCTTTTGTATTAGAGGATTGCTTCTTCTCTCGGTTTTCGGATCGAAACTCGATGAGGCTCGAACACTAGCCTTAACTCTCACCCTAAACCTCTCGCGAGGAGCGGACAAGAAACGGATGTTCGACGGTGACAGTGTCAATGGTTTCGTTTCGGATGCGTTGGAAGGGACGACCGGTACGGCATTAATGCAAGGTGCTGATCCGGTTATCGAAACCATGGTTAAGTTCTCAAGAGGATTTAGGGATTAGGGTTTTGATTTGCTTGCTCTCCTCTACGGTGTTCGCTGTTGCAAGGCGAAATGAACGAGAGAGCGAAGAAGAGAGAAGATCCATGAAATGACAAGAGTGCCCCTTTGTGAGCATTATTTGGCTATATTGGTAAGGGTTGTCTCGTAATTACAGGTTTTGGTTTGGTAGTGTCGTCAGTCTGAATGGACCGTTACTGGTGGCGTCTTTCATGCTGATAAGACAATTTTGAAGGGCAGTGTCGTTCAAAAAGGAAATAGTGATTTTAATTTCTGAAAAAATAACTTTATCACTTGAAAAATAATAGAGAAAGGCACTTCAACAAAAAAATATAGATATTATTTTCATGAAATTGAGGAGCAGAGAAATAGATGGCCTAGGTGCCCTCCCTCACCTTCTTGCAATTTCGCATTGCAAATCCTTTATTGATTTCAGAGGGGCCATCTCTTCCTCCCTTGCACTGATGCCCTGTGTGTTGCACTTGTGTCATTCAATGCATGGTAGGAAAATAATAAATACATAATCTAGCCTTGTTTATTTTACAAAATATCAAGAAAAGAAAGAAAAAAAAATTTGTAAAATTTTTTAAAATATATCAACTAAATCATTTTTTTAAAATATACCTCTTAGCAAACTCGAATACTAATTTTCAAATTAAAAAATTAATATTTTCTTAACTTACTAAACCTTAAGATAAAAATTATTAAAAAAATAAATCCTTTGAAATTAACAAATTAACTTAAAATATTGATATGAGATTTTTACTAACTTTTACTTTTGTTACATTGCATCGTTCTCCCCATGTTAGAGAAACACTCTCAAATTTATCAATTAAGAATGGACTGTAAAATAAAGTTTTGAGTTGAAAATTTTAGGCAACGCTTGCGACTATGCTTTTGACGACCATTTTAGTGGTTTAAATTAGTAACATGATTATCATTTTCAATCTATCTAACCAAATGATTGATTACTTGTGTCGTTTCTCATTGACCCTTGCTCCCGAATGAGCTCAAATGTTTCTTTTTTCACTTATATGGATTTTTGAAGTGTTGCATTTATAGAAATAATAATCTTATAGCTATTTTAATCAATCACCATCTTGTTAACCTCACTACCAATATTGTAAGTTAACTCCAAGTTGAGTGAAATATGGGATTCTTCCACATTTCCTAATTAAATCACTCCATATATCGTTAGATTCTACATCTTGGTATGTTGAATATCTTATTCTTAATTTAATTTATTAGCATATTCATTAAAAAAAAAATGGTGGATCATCACATCAAAAGATTTATAAGAACTTTCTAAAAAAAGAAAAAAAAACTATCTATTTCTTCGTCTAAAACAATGATATAATCAAATCTTTTAAGATATTATCCTTGATCCGCAAATCCCATTATTTATTACCACCACAACATGCCGCTTGGAACATTACACCAACCTTTTGCATTAAAAAGATAAATTCATAATGTTTTTTTTTTTCAAAGATTCAATAAAATCAATGACTTCTAATATCGTATCTCAATAACAGATGCAAAGGCCTTTAAATACGTAAAAACAACGAAAACTCTTCAATTACTCAAATATAAAAATAGTATTGATTAAACCTCTAAATACACTTAAAAACAATTTTTTTTTAATTTGAAGAAAAAAAAATACTAGTTTCTTAACTCACTTAAACTTAAATAATAAAAATTATCAAATACATTAAATTGACTAAAAATAGAAAATCACTTAAAGTAATATTTTTTTAAAAATTTGGAAATTATTACATCACCATTAAAGGTTAAATTATTGTGGTGGAACCATTTAGATAGAAAATATAATAAAACAAACGACCTTTCTTACACGTGGCTAAAACAAACATTATTTTGAAGTGTGTTTCCTTGTGCTTAACAAAGACATTTCTCTAAAAGATTTGAATGACCCTTTTTTTTAATTTTTTATGAAACTTGCTTTCCCGTGAGTCACTGGAATAACTTTTAAGACGAAATGAGCTTCCCAATTGAAACACAGTTTTAAGCATAATCAAAGAGCTTCTCTCTCCTCACCGTCAAAATCATAAATGTTCTATATAAGAAGCACACTTTGCCCATAAACTTACATATCAATATTTTGAATGTTGAAATATGTTTCCTTCAAAAAGTTTACTTTCCTCTTTAGTTTCCTAAAAAAATCATTAGTTTCCTCATTCAACATTTATGCCACTTTTTGAGAAACTTATTGGGTTTTTGCTTCAGAATTTTTATACATACATACAAAAAAAAAAAAAGAGGTTAAACTTAAAAGTCATACATACAAAAGGAAGTAATAAAATAAATAATTAAAAATAGAAAATTAAGGAATAAAGATTTTTCTTTAAAAATAAAAGAACATCCAAATCACAAAATTAAGAATTCAAATATACAAAAAGAAGTAATTAAATCAATTAATCCAAACCTAAGTAATACAAATTTTTTAAAAAAAATATTAAACAATAAACTTAATAATTAAAACATACAAAATAAGAAATTAAATGATCAAATCTAAGCACTAAAAATTAAAAAGTCAAACATATAAAAATATATAATCAAATAAATAATTAAATAATCAAATTTGAGGAATAAAAATAAAACAACTCTAAATAATAAGAAACTTAAATATGTCAAACGTACAAAAAGAAGTAATAAGCAAATATTCGAATGATCAAATCTAAGTAACCCTAAAATAACACTAACATAACATAAAACAACTATAACCCAACAGTTAAATGATAAAACAACAATTATCAAATCAAAAACAGCAATTAAATGCTAAAACAATAATTAAACGATGAAGGGTTTTTTTTT
>JAJIYU010015289.1:0-12761 GCA_030144865.1 Tinospora cordifolia
TGTTCAATGATTTAGAAAGATTTGATCTGAAAGAAATGCTTCCGCTATTATTATCTTGATTTTCAGTATAAATATGATTTTGAACATCCGGTGAACTTGATTTGGAACTAACTGCTTAGTGAAGCATGATTAAAATGACTATTTGAAATTAAAGAAATGATTTATACCTCGTGTATAGAGGTAGAAAGATAGACTGACGACATCTGTTGCACGCCCGGGGCCTCGGTGGACCACGCGCCGAGCTTGGAGCCGCGCGACGCCCGACGACGGGGCCACAGATTGACAGACACGATGTCCGGTCCGGGGGTCGGGGTGTGACAGTACGAACCTGATCCCTCTCACATCATCCATTGGGAGGAAATAACTATCCAAGATGATGTTACTTATGAGGAAACAACAGTCAGAATCCTCGACTACAAGGTACAGAGTCTAAGAACCAAGGACATTCCGTTGGTGAAAGTGTTGTGGAAACATTATGGGGTGGAAGAAGCCACCTGGGAACTAGAAAGCAAAATAAAGACAAAGTATCCACACCTTTTCAATAGAAATCTATAACCATGTGCAAATTTCAAGGACAAAATTTTTGTGAGGAGGGTAGGTTGTAATACGCTAAAAACTCCGTTCCAAATGAAACAAAATTCAAGGTCTATTCAGTGAAATTTGGGTGCAAAATGAAACTGAGCTCATTTCAAGGTTAAATTTGGCAAGTTCTAAAACTCTCATTTAGGAATCCAAAATCACTTGAAATGAAACAAAGTGACTTGAACAGGCCAATTGAACAACGTATCCAAAAATTAGCTTAATTGGTCAAGATTTGGGCACTCATTTTGCCAGAACACCTTTAGGGGTTTAAATTAGGAAAGAAATGGAATTTAGGATACTTAAAGGATTTAGAATGACCCAAAATTCCATGGGATGGCATAAACTAACAAGGCACACCATATATCTAAAAATCTGGACAATTGGCCAAGATTCGGGTAAAGTACCTTCAGTGGGCTCTAAATAAGGAAGGTTTATAAGAAAAAATGCCTTGGGCCAAACTTTACCTTAACATTTGTGTCTTGATCATGTGGTTTCAAAACTATAGGTTATACACCTAAATTCTTAGTGGTTAGGGACATAATAAGTTTTTTTATAATTCATGTGAACCCATGAAGGCATGACCACCCAAAGCATGTGCAAGTCACATGGGTGGAACACCATGATCTTGTGCACCCCCACCCTACCCAATCACCTTGGGAATGTCTTCCTTGATTCGAACACATGTAAAATGATCTTACACACCACATTGATGATTCAATACACCCACAAGAGGTGTCCCCTATAGAAATCCATAAAAGGATGATCTCATGTACACCATGTAGTGATCACGTGAACCTCGTTGCCAATTAAGCCAAAACCGGCCCACACATGTGTATGTGTGAGTTTGCACATGTGACAATCCTTATTAAAGATTCTAGAACAAGAAAGATACTCTTGATCTCATTGTAGCCGTCACCTTTAAATGAGGAAAATTAAGATGAAAAGTTTATATGTAGTGATCCCATGTACACATGGTGGCAAGATTGAGGGATTCTCTCTAAAAACCCAAATTGGATTCTAGCTTCAAAGGGAGAGTTTCCTTGTGCAAGATTTGAAAAATCAAAGTATGATATGGTGTCTCTCATGTTGTGATATCATACACACACTAGCTGGACGTCCAAAGGAAAGAGAAGAAAAACATGTCTTTTTTGCTTAAGTGTGATGATCAAGCAAAGGGATCAAAGGAGAAAGTTATGAGAGAATATTCACTCTCTCTATGCGACGTCCAAGACCATTTTAGAAGGGTTCTAGAAGAATTTCAGTCTCTGAAATTGAATTAGAAACAAAGACTAGCAAGATCACTAGTGGGCCCACAAAAGAGATACACACACATGCCAAAATATGCACACTTACCATGTCCTACCTTTAGTGTTTGGAATGTTGCCCAAATGAGAGTGGATGCCCTAGCTGCCCATGGACGTCCCTTAGTGTGTTTGAAAACTATAAATACCCCCCTTGTAATACCTTATAATTTTGTCAACAAAAAATTATTAATGAAATAAAATTCATTGAGAGAAAAATTCTAAAATAATTAGAGGCAAATGAAATCTTAGTATCAAGATGATCTAACTCATGATATAAGGTTAGTGGAATTATTAAATATTAATTAATTAATTTATAATTATACAATTAGTGGAACAAATATGAAATTAATTATCCAATATAAAGTAAGTAGAGTGAATTATATAATTATTTGTACTCTTCTGAAAATAAAAATATGAGATAAATACATAGAAATGAAAAAATGAAAAAAATATAGAGGAATATAAATTATTAATTGTTGGCAATATTAAAGAAATGGAAAAAAATATAAAATAAATATAATATTAAAGAAATACAAAGGGAAAAATATTAGAAAGTCAATAAAATAGAAGAACATGTGCAATAAACCATGTTTACATCAATTAGAAAGTGTATAATTGGCAAATTTCGGATAATAGCAACCTTAGAAAGCAATTTTGGTAATAGAAACTACATCCAACGGCCCACAATCAATCTGCCCGATCCAACGAACGAGATCAAAATCAAACTAGCGCTCAGGAGCACTGAATCATCGAGATTCAACGGCCCAAAATCAATTTGCCTAATCCAACGGTCCAGATCTATTTCGTTGATCGCGAATGAAAATCCAAACACTGCGCTTGAGGTGGATTGTGCGGCTAGGATCTGTGCTCGTGTTGTGTTGATCATTTGGTGCTGCGCTCAAGGATGATCCAAGCGTCTAGATCAAAGTCGTGTTCGGAGATCGCGAACGAGATCCACACACTGTGATCGAGGTTCATCCAACGGTCCAGATCAAAGCCATGTTAGTTGATCATGAACTGTGCTGCGCTCAAGGACGATCTAATGGTCTGGATTTGAGATGTTTTTGATCAATCGTGAACTGTTGCTGCATTCGAGGTTGATCCGAGCGTCCAGATCAAAGCTGCACAAACGAAGATCTGCACACCGTGATCGAGGTTCATTCGACGGTCTAAATCTGAGGTGCTTTGTTGATCGCGAATCGTGTGCTGCGCTAGAGGAAGATCCAACGGTCCAGATCTGAGACTTTTTTGGATGATCGCAAACTGTTGATGCACTCGAGGAAATCCAACGATTCAGGTCAAATGCTCCGATTAAAATTACAAAAAATCACAAAAAATTTGATTAAAATTTGAGAAAATGTTTCTAAAATTCAAAAATTTGTTTCTAAATTCCAAAAAAAATATCCAAGTACACTTGCTATTTTTTTATGCTTGGGGGGCACAAAATTTTGAAGAATTGGCAAGTTTTCTACAAAGAGAACACTACAAACTTACCATTCTATGCCATTTTGAACTCTATATAAACCCCCCCATGCTCACCATTCCTCTTATCCCAAGAACCAAGAGTTGAGATTTTCTCTTGTTCTCTAAGCCCTCTTCTTGGCACCCCTTCTCACCATTCTTTTCCCTGTTGAGTGTGAGAAGTTCTTGGTTTGGGGATTCATCTTGGGTGATTTTCTTGGTACTTGAACGTTGGGAACTCTTGTCTAAACTTTGAGGAGAAAACATCATAAGGTGGAAGTGATTTTCTAACACCCCTTTTTCTTATTCGAATTGCTAGCATGTTCATTGTTTGTTTGGCTTTTGAAATCAAAATAATTTCAGTTCTAGTGCTCTAAAACATATTTCAATTTCATATTTGATCCTTGTTCGAATTTATGCATTCATAGTGATAATGCCATGTTTAGTATCATGCTTAGGCTTTATGTCAAAGAATGATGTATGATTATGGTTATTTCATGATTTGATTTTCATAATGCTTATATTCTGAATTTTATTGATCTTAGTTTCATATTTTGAAGTTTATTTGATGATTCAAGATTTAATAAAAGAAGATGGTGAAAATAACCACGTACCATCATAGCAAACATGTGGGTTGCTATGCATATTCTTTTCTCATGGATAGCCATGAGGTTTTAAGACCTAAGTACTTTGTTGGTAGGTAAACTCCCTAAAGTCCAGAAGTCCAATGAAATTGGATATGTAATGTCATATTTTACTCTAAGGAGGCACTTAGTTAAGAACATCAAGGGTTGAAAAATTCTTTTGGTCTAAATTACAACTTGAAACAATATGATGCTTGAAACGCCTAATGCATGCAAGTGATTGAATTATGAATGTGTTATTGGTTTGAATTTGAAAGATGGTTGTTTAAAAAAGATCCACTAAGCTTTGTGTTCACCCCTTCCTCTTCTTTTTCAGGCAATTAAATTATGAAGACCATGGAATTTGAATTTTAGCAAGTTTCTATTTTTTAAAAGTTTCCTTTTAATATAAGGGCATGTTGCCCAATTTTGAATAAGTTTTCTGCTGAAATTTTATTTTATTTTAGAGGTTATGAGTTTCTTTTGATCAACAATATAATAGTTTACATTATAAAGTTATGTACTTTCTTTTCATGAATAAAGAAGTTGGATTTTCCTTTATCTTTAATTGCCTTGATTTTATTGAATGAAAATTGTATTCTTGAATTTACTCTAAGGCATGAGGTATTGAAAAATAGAAAGTCAAGTGTGTGTCACTTGTAAAGTAACACCGACCCGACCTGCCAAATGGTTAAGTCCACTGTCAAATAGTGGTGGTTATGTCCAATGCTCAATGAATGTGGGGTTTGGGGTGTTACAAGTGTGGTATCAGAGCTTAGACTTTAGGTGCCTTGGGCTAGAAATAGAAAGTTAAGCCTAAACATGTGTTGATTAGGCTAGAAATAAAAAGTCAATCATTAGTTGCTTGACAAGAAATAGAAACCCAAATTAGGACTTCACATGGAATTAAAATTTTAGTGCCCTACCTTCTTTTTTTGAAGAATGTTTTAGAAAGTGTTTTCAAAAAGAAAAAATATATTTTGAAATGTTTGGATACAAAGACTATAAGTTGAGCTGATAGTGGGTAAGTCTTGTCCCGAGTAAAGCTAAACATTGAAAGGGAGGTGGGTTATCCCGCCCTAGAAAGTGCGGTTGCTAAGCAGACTTCGGTCTCGCTGTCCGATCTGGAGGTTGTCCCACCAGTTCACATGAGTGGCCTGAGTTGAAGAACACCCTTACTTTCTATTAAAGAAAATAAGAAGGTTGAAAATTTGTGCAAGAAAGTGAATAGAAGTCGAAAAAGATGCCAAATATAGTATCTTGACTAGACAGAGGTTGTGAGTCAACCAGATTGAACCCTAGGTCCATAAAAAGACCCTAGGTAGAAACGTGGTGTAGCTAGGGGTGGCACAGTTGATCAAAAGCATAAATCTCTAGGGCATAGGCTAGAGATGAAAGCTTGTGTGAAAATAGAAAATTGTTTGATCAGGACACGAGACCGGGAAGCTTTTGTATCTTTCGATTTCTATGTAGTATGGGATGCATAGGAATTCGGGGGTATGGAGGAAGCCTACACTCGAAGAATGATGGGCCATGTGTGGCGAATGATCGGTAACTCTGGCAGAATGCATTTCTCTATGCTCGCTGGTATGGGACAATGGAGTATAGTGGGCTCGGGAACCTTAGTTATTGAGCAATTTGCAAAATTGTTTGGGTGCGACTCTGTTTTGAGTGAAAGCCTAAGTAGAAGGGGTAGAGTGGTATGGGATACTTGAACCTGGAAGCTTAGGTGGAAGCTTAGAACCTTGTTGTGCTAGCGTGATTGTATGATTTTGTGATATGCATGCTTTACTGTTTATTGCTTTGAGACCAAATCCTGTACCCATGCATGAAAGGAACCTAGAAGAGAAACCTTTAGGCCACTAAACAAATCGAGAACCTAGAGTCATGATAGTACGAACATCTGACGAGGCAAATACTGGCAAGATGTTAAATTTATAGACAATGGCTAGAGCAAGAAGGTACGCTGAAATTTTATTTTATTTTAGAGGTTATGAATTTCTTTTGATCAACAATGTAATAGTTTACATTATAAAGTTATGTACTTTCTTTTTATGAATAAAGAAGTCAGATTTTTCTTTATCTTTAATTGCTTTGATTTTATTGAATAAAAATTGTATTCTTGAATTTACTCAAGGCATGAGGTATTGAAAAATAGAAAGTCAAGTGTGTGTCATTTGTAAAGTAACACCGGCCTGACCCACCAAATGATTAAGTCCACTATCAAAGAATGGTGGTTATATCCAATGCTCAATGAATGTGGGGGTTGGGGTGTTCCACCCCTTCATTGTTCACAAATCATTCATTCCAAAAGCAAGTGAAAACGCCGCTAGTGTGTTCTCTTCTTCTTCTTGACGTCTCATTTTGTGCCTAAGGAAGGGCTTCTAGTTTCAGAATTTTAGTGATCATTAGAGAATGGTTTTGTGGAGGGTTGAAGTGACAAAAGCATGGGGAAGCTGCTGGATTTTTGGGAAACATCTAAAGCTAAGGTGGAAGTTGCCCTCTTAAACCTTTTTCATATTCAAGCTATTAGCATGTCCATTTCGATTGATTTGTTTTTTTGAAAATTTTAATGTTTGGTTTCAGTTTTCTATTCCTATTCATGCAATGATTCAGATTTATAAATGTTTAAGATCATGCCTACTTTTATGATCATTCATGGTAGTATCATGTTTAGGGATGTGTTCCAAGTTTTGGTGCATGATTTTGAATAATGAATGAGTTGTTTCTTGTGTTTTTAAATTCTGAAATTTATTTTTTAGTTTATTGTATGATCTAAAATATTATTATTATTTCTTGAATATGAGATCTAAGATGAGAAAAATAATGATACAAACCACATACCATCATAGTTGTTTAACACCTAAGTGATTGGTTAGTGGGTTAGAATCCGTAAGTCCAAAGTCCAATGAAATACACTAATAAATGTCATATTTCACTCTAAGGAGTCACTTAGTTGAGAACATCAAGGGTTGAAAAATTCTTTTGGTCTAAATTACAACTTACACAATCTAAATGCTTGAAACGCCTTAATGCTTGAAAGTGGTTGAAATATGTATGTGTTAATGTCTTGAATAAGAGGATAGTTGTTTAAGATCCATTGAGCTTTATGCTCACTCTTCCTTTAACATTTTTCAGGAATTTGAACTTGTGAAGAAGAATGTGGGACACCTCCCTTTTAGAGTCGTTTTATCTTGAAATTTTCTATGTAGGGCATGTTTGCCCACTTGTGTCTTTAATTCTGTTATAGACATTTTTATTTTTATGTACTCTTCTTTATGATTAAATGAAGAATATGAATTTCCTTTTATCTCTTATAATGTAGTCTTGTACATTTTTTTTTATTAAGGCATGGGATATTGGGATTAGACAGTCAAGTGTGTGTCACTTGTAAAGTAACACCGGCCTGGCCCGCCAACTTGTTAAGTCCATTGTTTAAATGGGTAAGTCCATTGACTAAATAGTTAAGTCCAATTAAGAACACGGGGGTCGAGCAGAGTTTGTGAAATTTGCGTACTTAAGCCCCAGATCTCAGGTTCGAATATTTGCGGAGGTGAAAGAAAACCCCAAGGGGTGGGGATAATACCTGGTGGGTCACCACAGCCACAGTGTGTGGCTGGGGTGTGCAGTGTGTCCGACCTATGTGGTGTGACAATAAAAAGGCGCCATTTTTTGTGACACACTGGACACGCCAGGACACATCGGGTGACTCAAGGTACTCTCCCCTCCTCTTGGGGTTTTCTCGCGTGGCTCAATGGTAGCAGATTTCATGAAATCTATGCACTTAAGGCCCAGGTTGTGGGTTTGAAACTTTGCAGAGGCGAGAAAACCACAAGGGGAGGGGACAGTACCTTGAGTCACCAGGTTTGTCCCAGTGTGTCCAGTGTGTCGGTGTGTTACAACTAGGGCCAAATTATGAACTTGCCTTTGCATGTAATACACATAACAAGATAAATAAACACTCAACAATAAATACAGGGTCACTAATGTAAAACCTCGCCTCCTCCCATGGCCTTGAGTCAATTTTGGAGCGCGTAATTATTGAAATGCCCTTGAACAAAGTATTAACAAGCACGTTATCATCACATGTGAGACATAGTATCAATAATCAAGGCCACTCGAGGGACATGATGTTACTTTATCTCTCTATCTTTTTCTTTCTCTTTCTTCCTGTCCCAACTCTATGAGACATCCTAGTCACAATAACTCATATAGATTTCATAAAAATTCTTTAAACATTTGATAAAATAAATTAATATCAATATTTTGAAAATCAATTTCAATATTCAATGGGTACAAAGAGCTTTGACTTTATTCAATAAAACAACTTTAACTAAAAAGGAAACTAGGGCTAATATGTCCGACTAAGACAAAACTATAAAACCAAAAGAGAAACTTCCTGAAAGAAATAGTTAGGGTAAAATCCCACTTGTTCACGCAACCTCTGATCATTGGTTTCCTAAAATGTAAGAAAAGAAGTGGTGAGCTCAATGAGTGTAACAGCCCAACCCCCAAGAGATAGGTTTGAGCTTAACCACAAGGTAGGTTGGGTCCTATGTTACATTTACAAGTACACATTTTGCATCTCAATTTCTTTATTCTAACACTTATTGAAATACTCATAAATACACCTCCATTGAGTTTAAAATTCAACAAGATAATACAAGTGAATAAACGAAAACTTCAAACTCTTTAGTTATAAAATAAAGAAATACATTGTTGAATTCATATAATCAAAAGAAAGAGTACATAACTATAAAATTTAAAACAAAAATTCAGCGGAAGTCTTTATTCAAAATTTAGGACATATGCCCTTACAATATGAACTTTTTAAATGTAGACTTTCAAAAATCCATAGTCTTCATATAATTAAATTTTTTGAAAAATAGAAGGAATGGGTAAGCATATGCTCAGTGGATCATTCATCAAACTACTAATTTACATATTTAAATCAAAAGTACATCCAATTTTAATCACTTACAAGTAGTAAGTATTTCAAACAATATCTTGTTAGTGTTATATATTTGACCAAAAGGGTTTTTAATCCCTTGATGTTCTTCATTAAAATACTCCTATTCTGGGATGGAATGACAATTCATCTTGTCACATTCCATTGGAAATAAGGATCATATGTCCCCATTCCAAGTACTTTACAACACATCCACACTTAGTGATGTTACTCATATACACTGAGTATATGTAAAAATACCCATAGCATCACTTATGGGATGGAATGACAATTCATCTTGTCACATTCCATTGGAAATAAGGATCATATGTCCCCATTCCAAGTATTTTACAACACATCCACACTTAGTGATGTTACTCATATACACTGAGTATATGTAAAAATACCCATAGCATCACTTAGACTACTATGATGATACGTGGTTCTTATCTTCACTTTTTCATATTTAAATTCAAATAAATATGAAACAAGATCATAATAATTAATATCAGAATTTAAATAATCGAGAGAACATGGGATATGCAAACAATATGTTAGAAAACTCAAAAATAAGCCTAAGCATGGTTTCTAAGTATGTTATGCAATCGTGCATGAATTAAAAATATAAAAACATGCTAGTTAAAATTAAAACATAATCAAACATGCTTCAAACTAAAATTTAAACATGCTAAAATTTATGGAATAACATGATAAAAAAAAACTGAAAGCATGAATGCACTAAAGGCTTGAAGTAGTAAAATAGCAATTCTAGAAATCTCCTCCACCTTAATCTGAGTTTCTTGTCGAATCTGGTAAGGGTTCCCCTTATCTAACACTTTCAGAACTTCAAGAACTTCTAATCACCAACAAAAGTACTTCAACAACTCTCTAAAATACTAAAATAAGAATTTTTCACCCAAGAAAGAAAAGAGAGTGATAAGAGGTGCTAAGAAGAGCGCAAGAACAAGCAAAGAGGGAAGTATCAACTCTTTGCTTTAGAATGAGAAGAATAAAAGCATGAGAGGGTTTATATAGAGTTTCATGAACACTAGAGGACGGTTTGGGCATGCTCACACTAGGAAACCTTTTCATTCCTCTATGGGGACATTTTGGCATGCATAAATTGAGTGTGCACATGATTTAGAATGTGGGTTGATTTGGTTTCTAATTCCTAGTGTGAACAAAGATATAAGCTTTATTTGATTTCCTATTTATGTGTGAACACAAAAAGGATTTAGAATACTTACTATTCTTTGATTGGAAGTTAATCTAGGTGTGATATTGTGAGCAAGGCAACTTTCCAATATGTTTTGGTGATGGATTTTTTTTCTTATGCACACCAAATCAACAAGATTCAACAATCTTCTATTTTGAATTAGAAACTTCTAATCTTGTTCCTTGGGTGTTTAGAAACATTTTTCAGCAACTTCTATTCTTAAATTAGAAACTTCTAATATGAATTATTTGGGATGTTTTTGGTGTGTAGAGCATGGTGTATATGATCACATCATGGTGCACATGGAATCATTCATTCATGGTTTCTTAATACTAAGTGGGACATCTCATAGGGGTGGCATACCTAATCATTTTCATCACACATTGGATCATTCTACATGAACTCAAATAAAGGAAATGTCCCACGGAGCTTAGGGTAGGGTGAGGGTACACATTATCATGGTGTTCCACTCATGTGATTTGCATATGCTTAGGGTGGCCATGACTTCATGGGTTTACAAAATTCAAATAAAAATTAATATCTCCTTATTTACATGCAATTATGATTTATGTCATATAGTTTTAGAATCACATGAGCCTAATGCACATTTTAAGGTATGGTTTATCCCTAGGTTATTTTTCTTCAAAAACTTTCCTTATTTAAGAGCCACTGAGGTCATTAGGCAAATGAAAATTCAAATCTTGGTCAATTGTTCTAATTTTTGGATATATTTTGTTAGTTCATGTTATTTCATTTCGTTTTGGGTCATTTCAATCCTCCGAAGTACCCTAAATGACAATTCTTTCTAATTTGGACCCCTTGAAGTGCATTTGGCAAATGAAAACCCTAACCTCGACTAATTGTTCTAATTTTTTGGATATGTTGTCTCCTTAGTTAGTTCATTACTTCATTTCAAGTTGTTTTGGGTTAATAAGAGACACTAAATGAGAGTTTTGGAGCTTGCTAAATTTAGCCCTGAAATGAACTTGATTTCTTGTGGCATCCAAATTCCACTGAATTGATGATAAAGTTTATTTGATTGAGTACAAAGAATTTAGGTTATTACAAAGAGCCCAGTAGATCATCCCAAATGTTTAAATCATTATTCCAATGAAATAAAACATGTATGTCAAATACTTTCATAGATTAAGTGAATAAAAAAATTGGTTGTTTATCAATTGACGTTAAAACCAAAAGGAATCCTCCTTAGTGTTCCAAAATTTAAGGAGTGAGGTCAATCCAAGCACTTGTACCCTTATCCATGAAGTGGGGTCAAACCAAATGCCTAGTTTCAAATCACAAGGTTAAATAGCTGACAAGTCGGATCCAGGTTGGAACACTCATGATGAAATCCATCACTGTGCTAGTAAGTGGTTATAATCTTTAATAATCTTTCTTTAATGGCCAAACATACCAAAACATATTGAATCATATATAAAACAATAATATAGGATGTGAGCATGGTAAAAATCATTCTATCTTTATCATAGGCATGTTATTTGATCATTCATATGGTATAGTTTATGATATCACACATGTCATTGAGAACTTGCATCATCATTCATATATTTTAAGCGTGCAAATTCCAAGCATATTCTTAAACTAAACAAGTATTCATGCACACTTTATTTAAGTCAAAATAATAAGTTAAAATCCAAAATTGATATATACCTTTGATGCTTAATTCCTTCTTCTTGTCATTTTACTATTATTCTAAGCCTCTTATCTAACACCCAGCCTCCCCCTTCCACATGGACCACACCACCCGAGAGGTGGCCTACGTTACTTGATCTCTTTCTTTCTTTCTTTCTTTCTGAGTCCCAATTCTATGAGACTTCCTAAGTAATGTTAATTGATGCACATATTTCATAAAGGTAAAGCAGTTAGAAGCCTTTAGAACAAATAATTCAATATTGTTAATCAATTCAAAATTTAAAAGGTACATAACCTTTGTGTTTATTACGATGGAAATAACTTCAAAATATTAAGTAAATTGGGCCAACATGCCCTACAATTAAATACAATCTCCAAGGAAATAGTCTAAGTAACATCTAAGCAACCTCTGATTTATCAATTTCTTGAAATATTAAAAAAGAAGGGGTGAGCTCAAAAGCCTAGTGGATCATCCTAAATATTTAAGCTAGTATTTCAACAAATAAGACATACATGTCAAACACTTTCAAATATTACATGATTTAAACATCTCATTGTTCAATTGTTGTAATTAAGACTGAAAGGGGTCAACTTTGATATTCTTTCACATCAAAGGATAGCAAAAACAATCCTTATGCAAATTTTCAATGGATCTAGGATCTTATTTGTTATCAGAGAACTAGGGTCTTACATGTTGTTCCATTCTATTGAACTAGGGATGAACCCCTCATTCCATTCTTAAGAACACCTACAATAATCTCCCGTAGGACACTTCGCTGGTACATGGTTATAATACTTTTTAATCTTTTGTTAAGTTTAAGACATGGCAATCATGATAGTATAGATATGGATTATCTGTGATTACCCTAGGTCTTATAATGTATACACGTCAACATGAATTTTTAAAAATTCAAAATAAATATAAAAATGAGTGGAAACTTGTTTTTAATTATCATTATATGATATTTAATCAA
>JAJIYU010015290.1:0-12749 GCA_030144865.1 Tinospora cordifolia
TCCCAATTAGGGTCGGCCTTGAGTAGGGGCCCAAAGGGTGATGAGTAACACCCCGCCTCCCATACTTGGGCCCACGTGGCTTTGAGGGCGCAATTACCACGTTGCCCTTGTTTCCTCTTTCTAAGCGTTGGGATGCCTGAGAGGTGGACTTGCGTTACATTCACCTTTTTTCTTTTATATGACTCAAAGCTATGAGATTTCTTGTGTACATAAGTTTATGTACAATATATTCCATGAAAAGTAATAATGCCATGAATAAAAATAAAATCTATCATTTATTGATTCATTCAAAATTCAAAGGTATTTATTTAACTTTTGTTACAACAGAATCTATAAAAATAATTTGGGCCAACATGTCCTACAATGAAATTAAATAATTAACCTAAGTTTTTTCCCAAGTAGCCTTGTTAAATTAATTCCTTCAAATGTTGAAAAAAAAATAGGGTGAGCTAAAAATCCAATGTATCATTCTAAATATTTAATGTATCATGTCGATCAAATAAAACATGTATATCAAACGCTTTAAGAAATTAAATGATTTAAATAGTATATTATTTCAATTGACATTAAAGATCGAAAGAGAATATCCCCCAATATTCCAATCCTAAGGAGAGAGGTGCATTATTGACAATCAAACCCATTCTAGTAGAGGTCGAGTCAAATTCTAACCCTCTATTCACCTCACAACTCCAGATTGGATTACGATAAAAATTTTCCATCATGTTGGTACGTGGTTATAATGTTTATTAATATTTTAATTTAATGTAAAGTGTAACAATTAAATATAAACATTAATGAGTAATAACAACATTACAACACATAATGTAATACCATAAATCATTTATAATTATTTATACAAACCTAATCATGCATATTCTATATGACATATATAATTATAAGGAATTTAAAGCATAACACCTACGCAAGCATTATTTAATCTAAAATAATAAATTAAAACTTGAAAATCATTTTCACCTCAAAAGTATTTCCTTTTGAACTTTTCTAAACTCTTCTCAAATCTTTTCCCGTGCTTGCATGAGATTTATGTAGCACTCCGTTGTCGCTACTCTACTAGTTGTTTAGAACAACTCAAAAAAGAAAAATGAGATGTCAAGAGAGAGGTAGTGTAACACTCCGGAATTTTGCGAATACGTACACGTCGCAAATAAAATAAAATAAACAAGTACTATTAAAGTAAATAAATAAATAAATAAGTATTGTAAAAAATAAATAATGGCCTTTTTATACACACAGAAAATAGATTTGAAGATTAATAATTTTTAAGTTAAATATATGAGGTTCGCGAAATATTAATAAGTGAAAGAAAAAAAATCCAGAAATTTATAGGTTGTGCTTTCATGGTTTAGACGGATGAAAAAAAAAAAACAAAAAAACATGGAAGAAATCTGGAAGCTTCACGAACTGAAAATGGAGAAAAATCTGGATTTTTGGTGTATGGGGCGTGAATCACTAGTAGGGAGATGAAGATGGGAAATAAAAACTAGAATTTTCTGGTTTTACTACTGTTTGCTGAACGTGATTGATGTTGTTGGATCTTGATTTCGGACACTGATTTGAGTTGCACGACGATGAACAAATTGGGGGGTTTTGGGTGATTTATGCATTTTCAGATTTAGGGCAAAGATAGATTTGAGGCAGATTGTTTATGTGTTGTGCGTTTTTGATTTGGGATTTGTTTGATTTGGATGGTTGTTTAGTTGGAAAGATGAACAAGATTGTTTGGATTTGATTTGGGGCTTTGTTTGGTTGAAGATGAAGATGAACAACTGTTGGCGCGTTCATGGATTGAGGACTGTTGGAATAAAAACCTCTGCTCAAACTTTATTGCTTTCTACTGAACTGAATTAATTACATATTGAACCCCATAGGGTCTATTTATAGACTCTTTTAGATACTTTTCCTAAACTCTATAGACTTCTAAACTATCTTGCAATCCCAATTAGAGATAAACTCATATTATTTAATTGGAACTTATCCAAAATCATCAGTTTGACTCAAACTAAAACTCTAGAATCAGATAATCTAGATTACAATACGATTCTAGTACTACTAGAATTCTATCATTCCCTTAAAAGCTCGATTATCTGAATTACATGAAATTTCCCCCATAATTCAGATTTTGCACACTCCCAATGCAGTCATCAACTTCAAAAATGTCTCAATCTTCAGAGGCTTAGTGAACAAATCTGCAACTTGATCTTCAGACTTGCAGTAGACTAATTCAATTTTTATCTATTGAACCTGATCACGTAGGAAGTGATACCGCATATCAACGTGTTTACTTCGGTCATGAGTCACTGGATTCTTTGCCAAATCAATAGCTGACACATTATCAACATAAATGGGTGTAGGTCCAGCAAGAGACATATGAATCTGGTGTAGAAGATTTTGCAACCAAATAGCCTGACAAACACTCGAAGCAGAAGCAACATATTCAGCTTCACATGTAGACAATGCAACAATAGACAGCTTCTTAGAAGACCTCGAGAATGCAGTAGAACCATAATAAAATGCATAGCCAGATGTATTCTTTCGATCATCATGATCACCACCCCAGTCACTGTCAGAATATCCAAAAAGAGTAGAATCAATAGTGTTGAGTAGAACAAACCATGATCAAACGTACCCTTAATATAATGGAGGATACGTTTAACGACACCAAGATGGGATTGATTGGGCAATTCTATGAATCGACTAATCAATCCAATTCCATATAAGATATCTGGCTGTGTGCAAGTCAAGTAACACAAGCTCCCAACAATTTGTTTGAAGTATGTTGGATCAACTGGAGCTTCGTTAGATTTCTTTGATAACCTGGTACCAACTTCAACAAGAGTGGAAGAAGGGTTGCAATCAGACATATTAAACTTCTTTAGAATGTCCAGGGCATATCGATGCTGACTGATGAAAATGCCATCATCACGCTGGTCAACCTCAATGCCAAGAAAGTATGACATGAGGCCAATATCTGTCATCTCAAATTCTTCCATCATGATTTTTTTGAATTCTCGAATCACTGTGACATCATTGCCTGTAAAAATCAAATCATCAACATATAGGCAAACAGTAACCATGGTACCAATAGATGCATCAATCTTCACATATAAGGTATGTTCAGAACCACACTTTTGGAGACCAAAAGTATAAAAGAACTAATCAATTCTTTTGTTCCATGCCCGACGAGCTTGCTTTAAGCCATATAGAGCTTTCTTCAACTTGTAGACTTTATCTTCAAGACCTTGTTTCACATATCTTGGTGGCTACTTCACATAAACTTCTTCATCTAAGTAACCATTCAGGAAGGTAGACTTCACCATCTGATGAATCTTCCAATGTTTCTGAGCAGCTATAGCAATCAATAATCTCACAGTCTCAATGCGAGCAACAGGGGCAAATACCTCTTGATAATCAAAGCCAGGCTTCTATTCATAGCCTTTTGCGATAAGTCATGCTTTATAACGATCAATGTCACCATTTGGCTTTGTTTGGTCTTAAAGACCCACTAAACATCAATAGCTTTATGACCTTGGGGAATGGTAACAAGCTCCCAAGTGTCATTCTTCTCAATAGACTGAATCTCTGAGTCCATGGCAGCAACCCAATTTTCTTCTTTCATAGCTTTAGTAACAGTGATTGGATCATAATCAGCAAACATGGCATAATGAACCAAGCTCCCATCATCATTAATAGCATTATCAGAATATATTTCAAAGTCTTGCAATCTGGTAGGTGGCTGGATAGTACGCTAAGGTCTGCTACTAGAAGCAACTCCATTATTATTAGTGCTCAAAGGAACACTAGTAGAGGTAGAGGCTTCATCATCAAAAGAGATAGGCTGAGGGGGTTTAACAACATGGTGTATATCATCCCAATGCCAATAATCTTACTCGTCAAATAGAACATCTCTACTCACTAAGACTGCATTAGTGGTAGGATTATAAAGCTTATAGCCACAGAACTTGCCACTCTTGTAACCAATGAAGATAGTTTTCATGCCTTTATCATCTAACTTTCTTCTATTCTGATCAAGAACATGTACATAGGCAATAGAACCAAAAACTCGCCGGTGGGCAACATTTGGTTTATAACCGCTCCAAACTTCTTCAGGAGTGATGTGAGAAAGGGCTTTTGTGGGGGATCTGTTAAGCAAATAAACAGAACAGGCAACAGCTTCAGCCCAAAAAGTGTGTGGAATACCTTTAGCTTTTAACATACTACGGGTCATATCCATGATCGTCTGGTTTTTTCTCTCAACAATGCCATTGTGTTGTGGTGTATAAGGAGTTATGATCTCATGCTTTATCCCATGAGCTGTGCAATAATCATTAAAGGCTGTAGAAGTATATTCATCACCACCATCAGTGCGTAACACCTTAATATGACAATCACTCTGCTTTTCAACAAGAGATTTAAATATCTGAAAGCAAGCAAAAGTGTCAGATTTATAAGCCAAGAAGTAGACCCAAATTTTTCTGCCGTAGTCATCAATAAAAGTGAGGAAATATTTGTTTCCTCCATTACTGGTAGTCTGCATGGGACCGCACACATCAGAATGAATCACATTCAGAAGATTATTAGCATACCAAGAAGATGAGCTAGCAAATGGTTGGCGAGGCTGCTTGCCAAGAATACAGCCTTCACAGAACTGTTTTGGATGATTGACAACTGGTAAACCTTTAACCAGTTTCTTTTGGGCTAGAAGCTTCAAACTACTAAAGTTTAAGTGTTCGTATCTCAAATGCCATAACCATGGCTCATCAGTAATAATAGTTTGAAAGTATGGGTAAGTATCATTCTGAATCTCTAACCTCTACTCTAACTTTATTGCTTTCTACTGAATTGAATTGATTACATATTGAACCCCATAGGGTCTATTTATAGACTCTTTTAGATATTTTTCCTAAACTCTATAGACTTCTAAACTATCTGGTAATCCCAATTAGAAATTAACTCAGATTACCTAATTAGACCTTATCTAAAATCTAATTGGACCTTATCCAAAATCATTAGTTTGACTCAAACTAAAACTCTAGAATCAGATAATCTAGATTATAATACAATTTTAGTACTACTAGAATTCTATCAAAGACAATAAAGAATGAAGAGGGAGAACGTGAAGAATGATGCTTGCTGGCAGTAAAGAACAAAAAAATTCCAGCAGCTGGTTGTGCATTTGTTGGTCCATGAATGAATAACAAGAACGAAAATAGAAAATTGGGGCTTTGATGGATGAGTGATGCTGGTTTGTGCGTGAGGAAGGGTGAAAACCAGCAACGTGCTGGGCGTGATTTCTGTTGTAGCTGCCAAATCTTGGCCACAAATCACAAACAGAGGAAATATAAACATGCTGTGCGATGTGGGTTTCATCCAACTGGTGTGTTGCCGATTTGGGGACGAAGAACAAAACCAGAAAAAATTCTGGGTGTTGATGCTTGTTGGCCATTATGAAAGAACAAGAAACCTGGATTTTTGGGTCCGTGAAGATGAACAACAACTTTCAGATCTTGCTGTCCATTTTCACACAAAGAAGAACGTGATTTGGGTGAACAACAGAGAAGGTGATTTGGGTTTTTGAGTTTGGTTGTTACTAGTCGTGGATCAAGAAAAAAAATTTTAGATTTGAAATTCTGGGTTGATGATGGCCTAGATGTGTGTATTTGGGTGTGATCTGAAAATTTGGGCATGTTGAAGTTGTTATGTGTAATTCAAAGAAGAGAGAATTTTGTGTGATTCAAACATGGAGAACGAGCTGTTGATGGTGCGCTGCTGTCGCATTGTGGGAAGAAGAAAATGGCGGCAGTTGCGATTTGCGTGAAGAGCAACAAATAGGTTTCGTCGTTAGCGTCGTTCGCGTGAAGAAGACGAAGAAAGTGAAGAAGACGAAGAAAGTTATATTTTGAATTTTTAAATTTTAGATAATAGGAAATTTATTTTTAATTGATTATAGATGCAAAGATAAAATGTGATTTAGAAATTTAAAACTTTATTCAATATTTGGTAAAAATATTATTTTTGATGCTTGTGGATTTTGAATAGATATTAGAATATAAATATCAAAGCTTAGGAAATTCGGAGTTTCAAAAATTAGAAATCTAATTTTATTTGAAAGCTAGATAGAAATAATAAATAGTAGAATTCTTTTTATTTAAACAGAAATTAATTAAATAATTTAAGAAAAAGCCTTAAGATGAAATAATTTTATTTTGAAACTTAGAATTTAAGAATTTTATAATTTAGATTTAATATCTGAGGATGAATAATTTATTTTAGAAAAATATAAGCTTAGGGATTTTTATGTGACAATTTTGTAACTTGGAACTTAGTTCAAATTTTAGAAAAAAAATCTTATTTTAAATAGAATAAGATTTATTGAATACGAGTAAATTAATTTTGGAACCCAAATTCAAGTCTTAGTGTTTTTAACTTACAAATTCAAATCTAAATAAATTATTTAGAAATTAATGAATTGTAGAAGCTTGAAAAAAAATTAAGTAATAGAATTTTCTATTTTTAGATTAAAAGTCTAAATTAGTAAAGATGTTGTTTTTATAAAATATAATATTAGAAGTGTTTTTGAACTACATTTGGATACAACACTGAAGATCTAGAAATAAATTAAAATGAATTTTATTTTAGATTCGGAAGCCTTATTTTGATCCAAATAAAGTTAGTTGAAATTAATATTTAGACTTTATAATTATTTTAGAAAATATTTAAGCTTAAGAATATTTTGAATAAGATTAAAAGTGAACTAGGAACTTAAGAATCTTTATTGATTGTCGAATTTCAGATTTTACATTTTAGAGTATCGAATAACTTGAAGAAAAGAAAGGTAACCCTAAAGATCTGTGAAATCAGGTGGGCGTGATTTCCTTACTCATACTTATTATGTAGATTTAAAATTCAAAACATTTGTTTGAATAGTTATAGGTTATTAGAATTTTATTATAAAATTGATTGAAATCGTTTGGTGTGCTTGGATGATAGTATAATGAATGATGAATTATTTCAATTCACGCATAATTATTTCATAACATGCTTGAATAGAAAACCATGCATTTAGATTTATTTATTTATTGCATACATGAATAGGAAAACATGTATTTAGATTTCATTATTTATTCATGCGCCTTATCATCTTAACTTGCATGCATAATTTGATTTATTATCTATTGGATTGTGAAATGCTTTGTGTGATTAAACTTTTATGTGAAACTATAATACGACGAAAGATTATTAAGAATCCACGTACCGGTGTGATCGATGAGCTTGAAGCAGATCGAAGTAGTATCTCCTGTATGCCACCGCTTGAGATCGATGAACCACAAGGCGGATCGTAGGTATTCTCAACCTTTAACTGCCTGCAATAACTAGAAGTCTTTGAGAGATGGTACAAGTTGCAGTACGTACTTTCTCTTAGATTGTGATACCATGATATTGAGACATGACTAATTTTAGATGGTACTCGAGACCTTGTTTGATTAGACGAGATCACGACGAATACCAAGAGTCATCTCAACATTCTTCCGATCTCAGACTTCGATCAAAAATCAAATGAATGTTTGAAACGCCTAATGTTTGAAAATATTTGTAATGTTTTGGGTTTTGATCTGTTTAATGCATGTGATGTGTAGAAATGATCCACTGGACTTTCGAGCACACTCCCATTTCTATTTTTTAGGAACACATGTACATAGTGCGCAACCGTCTACGTTTGAGGACTCTCACCTTTGTTTGGAAACCTCACGGGGGAGGTTATCCAAGATAGGAAGATTTAGAGGTTACATTTTACTTATTTTAATTATAGGAAAACTGGATGTATGCCTTTCATATGATTTTAGTTTCACTATTTTACAGATATCTTATTTCATTTTGGACTTGAAAAGTATTTCACTGGTTTAATGTGACCATTGAACGATATTTCATATTTAACATTTACTGTTCTAATGAAAAATTTTGAAGTGATTCCGCCGTGTGATCTATGATTTCCAATTCTCCGGTAAATATTGTGAAAAATTATTTTGATCTTTTGTTTTATGAAAAATGTGTTACTAGATCTTTATTTGGAATCATCTGACTGGAATTTGAAATTGAACAAAAAATTTGATTGGAAAATTATAAGTAGCATTTCGATTCTCAACGGGTGATGACCCATAACACCTGATGAGAGGTCCATTTGGGAGTCAGGGTATTACAGGTAGAGAAAACAAGAAAAGTCTTATCAGTTCTTGCTGGGATGAAAAAGAATGAGAGGGGGAGAGAGTTTATATAGAGTCTCAAAAGGCAGGATTTGTAATTTTTGGATATTTTTAAATAGGAAATATTTCATATTTGTTGGATTTCGACAGCTAGGGTTGAAGCAATACATTTTAGATTTTTTTCTAGGGTTTTTTTTTTCACGATTCTTCGCACCTTTTTTTCATTTTTTTCGTTGATTTTTTCTTTCTTTTTTCTCCCGTGAATATTCGTGAATTCGCAAATCGTGTGAATTCGCGAATCGCTGAGGTGACAATCCTGGCCCCCTTATTTTTGGGGCCCTCATATATATATATGTTAAAAAATTATAAAAAAATTATTAAGAAAATCTTATTTTTCTCTTCAATTTCGAAAAAAAGGTTAGACACTAACTTCATTTCTTTATTTATTGATAACTTAAAAAAATATAATATTTCTTTATTCATTTCTTTATTTATTGATGAGTTGGCCCCTTATTTTTTAGGGTCCCAATTTATCATTTGGGACTAAGCTCCCAAAAACATAAGACCGACCTGTTCCCAATCATAGCTACTTTTTTAATTTAAATTATAATTTTTTATTTAATGGACATTAAAAAATTCTGCAATATATTTGTCGTATTTGTTACACATCCATATTTTATGTGTGGTACGCGCCAAACTTTTATATTTAACCTCAGAAAGCAACCACCGTGAAAAAATTGAGTGAGTTTTTGCAACAATAATTAACTGAGCATAAGAAGAAAATATGGTTGCCTTTGGTATATCAAAAAACTGAAATACACTATAAAAAAAGTGAAACTTGAAATTTTATGATTTTTAAAACAATTTTGTTAACTGTAATAAATTGTTTTTGGGTTTTAATTAATTAAATAATTTTTTGTATCTTTCAAATTTTAATAAAAATAGTATCTTAACTATGATCCAAAGGTTAACCTAAAGTTGGAGAAGGATTAACAATTTTAAATGACATTTGGAGGCTCTTGGAGTCCACTTTGAGATGGAGTGAACATATTCATGTTTGTGTTCATTCGGGTCCCAACAATTGAGAGCAACCGGAATCTCTCTTGCACTTTGCATGCCATCATTGATTACGAGAAAGAAGTGGCAAGCCACTTATAAATAAATAAATAAATAAATAAATAAATAAATATACTTTGTCATAAGGTCAACCCTCTTCATTCATATAGGCATGCCCATAGCAATCATACAATAACCTATATCATTCACAATTACTGAAATTGAAATATATCTGAAAATATGTATTTCATTCATTCAATAATTATAAATATTATAATTATATAAAAATTAATTACAATAGCAATTTTAATAATTTTTATATTCATTCAATAATCATAAATATTATGGTTGTATGAAAAACAACTACATAATAATTTTTAGGTTCTTTGTTAATTTGTTATAGCTTCATTAAAATATTAACATAGAATTACAGCTTATTAAAGTGGGGTAATATGCCAATAATACAATTTCAATAGCATTTTATCTTAATCGTTGGTTTGAAATGAATTCTGATAGTATTTTTTTAAGCTCTCTAAATGTCCTACAATGGGAAGGAAATCAAATCCAAAATATCCTTTAAAATTTTTAAAATAAATTACAAATATCTTCTATTATAATAAATGTGAATAAAGTCAATGAATAAAGCAACACTAAATTAGTTTGAATAGAAATATTTATGAGTTGTAATGATATTTTTACGTAAATTTGAGGAAAATATATAAACAAACAATTGTAAAGTAAGAGAAAACGACTATTGAGTTATGATGTTGATCATCACATAACTTGATAATAAACTTGTCAAAATTAAAACTTTCAATCTCATTAGCTAGCATATATGTGAACATTATGTTCAGTTCAATATTAATGTGATAATTTAATATTAGAAGTTGTTTAATTCAAAAGCTATAGCTGTATTATTAATACCCCCTTATGTATATCATGTGATTTAATTTAAAATAAATTAACATTTTAAAAATATTATTAAAATAATTAATTTGTAATAACATTTCTTTTAAATAAATAATATCGTCAACTTCTCCACATACTTACTTGAATGATCCTTTTGATGCATCCGGTAACTTTGCTCTCCTTGAGGAGGACATGGGTGCCATAGATGTCGCTGTTTGTGAACTCAGAAGGAGTTGCCAGTTAAATAAGTTTTGGGCATGGGTTTAGCAGCAAAATGCATTGTAGTATTAAATTTAATCTGTGAATAGAAGGTGGTTTACAAGGTCTACTAGGGCAATGATCAAGCTTGTCGACTGTTATGATCAATGATCCTTGAGGATGGATCAATGATCAAGCTTGTCGAGTGTTATGATCAATGATCCTTGAGGTTGGATAGATCAATGATCAAGCTTGTCGAGTGTTATGATTTATGATTAGGATAGTCCTTGGTGAGCTTGTTTGCTACAATGATAGGCAATGAAACCAGTTGCTCTCGTAACAAGTATTAACTGGTGAAATTGAAGTGATTTTTAATTTTTAATATGTGAAGATTAAGATTGTATGATTATTTAGCTAATTAAGATCATAAATGAATGAATGAAAATCTGAATATAAAGTTCCATACTTTGAATAGAAAACAATCGCTACAGTAAGACACTTAAATTTTGAAATGATCCCAAAGAAGCCCAATGGTGGAGATAGACTTTGCTCCGCTCCCACACAAACCATTGCATGCATGAAAATGAGCCTGAAACATAATAGAAAAAAAAAAAAAAAAACAAGAACTGTCAACACTCGAAGCTCCGTATTGAAAAAAATAATAATGATAACGAAATTAAATAATTTATGTGCCAGAGAGATTATATTGTTGATTTATCATTAGTTACGAAGCCTTTGCGGTGTAAATAAATTTTTATACGGAAGTTAAAAGGTGAATGGTTCACAATTGGTAAGTGTAAGACTTCGTTAGTTAGGAAAGGTTTTAAGCAGAAAGAGGAATTTGATTTATTTTGATTCTTATTCATCATTAACCAGAATAGCATCCACAATCATGTTGACTGGTATGGCAATAATAAAAAATTAGAATGTAATGTCCCATAACTTTATTAACCACCTAAATTGATTTAAATGTATGTAGATGTGTATGAATATGTGTATATAGTATTAATATATATCGCTTCATTAATGAAATAAAAATTAAATGAAAAAAAAAGGAGGAGATGAGGTGTTCTAAGAAGGGGAGTTATTTTGTTAAATAAAGATGTAATACCCTAAGAAATTATGTGAAAAAAAATCAATAAATAATAATAATAATAATAATAATAATAATAGTAATGATGATGATGATGGTGATAATGATAAATAAAATAAATAAATTATAAATATAATAATAATAATAATAATAATAATAATAATAATAATAATAATAATAATAATAATAATAATAATGATGATGATGATGATGATGATGATGATGATAATATGTATTCATGAAATAATACATATGAACATTTTTATCTGAAATGAATTATTTATTAAGGACTAATAAATGAAACAAATTGTGAGGTAAAATTGAATAAGAATCCAATCAAGTGGTCAATATCAAATAATTAACTAATGATTAAAATAGAAGGAGATGGAAAAATTATGAAAGAACCCTCATCAAAAAGTTATGGAATAACCTTAATTTAGGTATATTTGTGAAGCAAAATATTTACCCTTAGATCAAATCCTCACCTAAATTCTTCTGAAATCATGAGCATCTATATCCAAAAAAAAAAAAAAAAAAAAAAACACCCAAAATTTCATGATAATCATCAAGATTCTAATAAATATTGCAAAGATATTATGCTAAAAACTAAATTAGAAAAATAATATATTGCATATATATTTAGATATGGAGTCAATCTTGGAGAAATTCCTCTTGTACCTTTCTTGGACATCCAAATAGGTCATGGACAGTGGTTTCCATGGAAATGCATGTATTATCAGAGAATGATCACGATACTAAGGCAAACCGTGAGAGCTGTCCCCCTTCTCCCATAATTTGAATTTTCAAATCCTTTTCATAATTTATTGCCTTGAATATCAAGAAAAATCCCTAAGATCTTCTCTCATTCCGTCTACCATACACCAAAAAGAGAAACAAGCTAAAACTTGACCAAAACACCACTTTGGTTGCTTGGATGCCCCCCACTCAACTCCATCTCTTCTCCATCATTATGGATGTCCACCATTAATGAGGTCCCCACATACCTGCAACTACAAGGAGAACTTAGCACAAGAAAGGCACAAAAATATTCAACAAGTAGAGGACTAATACATAGTTGAAGAGGATGTTTTGGTGACAAGTTTAAGGGAGAAAGAGAGTCACAATCAGCAAGGTTTAGAGATAAGTTTTGAGTATTCAAAGGTGTATGTTCTTATCATTATTCAACAAAAAATGTATCTTTGATATGGAAAAAAAACTTAACTAATGGTTATTGATTGAAACAATGTTAGGTTCCATGAGAAAATATATTCGGG
>JAJIYU010015291.1:0-12749 GCA_030144865.1 Tinospora cordifolia
TGTAGCAGCATGCAGCAGCAGCTCATGCGCTGCTTTCGTCTCTTCTTCTGTTCGATCACTTCCACCCCATCGCAGCAGCAGCCGAGCTCCCTCATCCAAATTTCCACGCTTTACTGTCGATTGTTCTCTGTTCTCCCCGTTTGGAGACACTAACAACAGTATTAGCAGCCCATTTCTTCTCCTCTGTCCGTTGTCTACTTGCACTTCACAGTCCATTTGCAGAAGAACACCAACAAATTCTGGTCCCTATTCTTCATCGACTCAAACGCACCCAGCCAACAACAACCCACTGCTTCATCTTTGTCTTCTGCAGCTCAATTTTGTTCTTCTTCCCATTTCGTCTACAACTCCCACCGTTCACTCACGATCTGCCAACCTCAGCTTCCAGCGCCGACGTCCCTATTTATAGATAACAACTGTTCTCAACCTTTCCGAATCACCGCCCCCACGCTCACTTGAACATTCTCGAGTCATTGGTTCACCGCCTGCCTTCCAAGCACCGAGGCTCCTCTAGTTTTTTTCGGTATTCTTCTTTTTTTTTTACATCTCAAAATAAATGATTATTAAATTTAAATTTCTTGAAATTATTTAATTCTCAATTTTTATTTTATTTCTTTAGCATAAATCATATCATTTCTAAAATGTATATTTTTATTTATTTATTATACTTTTATTATTATCATTATTATTTTCTTCCAACTAGTCATAATAGGCATCATTTAATTATTTCTGTTATTCATAAATTATAAGTTTGTCATCCTAATATTAGTATTATTATTATTATATTTTTTTCGATCAATTAATAAATTTTATTTTAACATCACTCGCGCCTTTACGCGAGCGAGCGATGAAATACTTTATTTACTATTATTCACTCACGACGTGGCACGACCACGAAGTTACGAGTATTACATATGAACAGAAGAAGAAGCAAAGCAAACGGTGCTCTGTTTCTGCAAGTTCGCTGTAGTTGTTGTATTCTCGGCTGCCTGGTTCATGTTGTCTATGGAACAGGGAACCGTAACGCAGTAATTGGCCTGGAGCACGGTTGGATTGGTGAGTGGTTGAGTATTAAACAAAAGTTAGAAAGAGCACTGTCAGTTGGGTAGTTAGTTGCTGCGTCGGGCCGTGAAGATGAAAGCTGGGATGTGTGTGGATCATTTAGAGGCCTTGCTACTAATTGAACGTAGAAATGGAGAGGTAAGATAATGATGAAATTTTTATTAATGGTAATTGAGGATGTTTAGCTAATAACTGAATTATGGTGTAGTTTACTAATACATTGTAAAGTGTCGAATTTAGTATAATAGGAATAAGTGATATAAATGGATTTGAAACACTATAATTTTAATAAAGTCACTCACCTTATAATCACTAAATATTAAAGTGTGGAAAAAAAATATATATGTGTATATATATATGTACCTCTATATATATAATTATTAATGGTTATCTACTTATTTATTCAAGTATTTAAAAAATATAGTATTTAAATCAAGATCATGTAATTAAGTAGTTAAAGATCTAATTTAGAAAATTAAATGAACAAAAATTATTCAAATTGACATTTAAATCTTAGCCAAGCTTTGTTATTAGGAAAAGATTAGAAATCTCACTTATGAACTAGACTATAGATTGGACCAATAGAAGTCTTATTTTGTTCGTAATTAAATTAATTATGATGTAAATAAATTATTTAAATTTCAACAATTAAGTTATTAGAACTTTGATTTTATGGTAAGAGCTTCCAAGTAAATTATTAAAGTGAGATTTCAAACTTAGGAAATTTAGAAGACTTAAAAATCATTATAATTAGAATATATGAAATTTAGAAATTAAGAACAATCATAAATTAGTTGAAAGTTCATAATTTATTTAGAAATTAATTGAACATGAGAATATTCTGGATAAGATTAAATATGAATTAAGGATTTAGAGAAATGCTATTTATTGTTGAATTTCAGATATCATAATTCTGGAGTGTCGAACATCAGGAAACCAGGTGGGCCTGACTTCCTTACTCACTTGTATTATACGAATTTAAAATTCAAAGCATCTGATTGATTAGCCCTAAGTTATTAGAATTTTACTTGGAAATTGAATTGAAATTTTTTGACTTCTTGAATGATATGTAATGTGGGATGAACTATTTAATCCATGTATAATTAGTTATGACCTAACGTTTTATTCAGATTCATTCAATTATGGTATGCATGACTAGACAACTATTATTTAGATTCCATTGTTTATTAATGCACCTTATCATGTGAATTTGCAAGTATGGTTTGGGTTATATGTTATAGTGTAATTGTATGATGATATGATTGAGATTTTTGTAAAACGAAAAATATAAGACGATGGTTTATTAAGAATCTACGTACCGCTGCGATTGACGAGCCGCAAGGCGGATCTTAGGTATTCCCACCCTGAGCTGCCTGCGACAGCTCGAAGTCTTTGAGAGACAGTACGAGTCTAAATAAGTACCCTCTCTTGGATTGTGATACTGAGATATGATTGATTTTAAATGGTACCACCTAAAGCCTTTATGATTATGATTGGATTGGATTATAGGGAATACCAAGAGGCATTTCAATCATCTTCTGGTTTTGACTTCTACCAAGATTAAATGAATGTTTGAAACGCCTAATGTTCGAAAGTGTTTGTAATGTTTTGGATTGGGTATGTATAATGTATGTGATGTGTAGGTTCGATCCACTAGGCTTTCGAGCTCATCCATTATATTTTTCAGGTACACTTGGATGTAGAGTTTACCCACTTACTTTAGAAGACCTGCACTCTGAATTGGACACCTCATGGGAAGGTCGTTCGGGATAGGTGACTTGGAAGTCATATTTTATGTATTTTTGCTGGATTATTTAATGTATTTACATTAGTTTTAACTCTACCATTTTTTATTTAAATAATCCTACTTTTTTAACGAATTTGGGTTAACTAAATAGTTTTAAAAGTATTTATGTTGCTTTATTTATGACTTATTTGAAAGAATTATTTTGATTTTCTATTTTGCACATGATGCCTTTATAGACTCTAACTTGAGAACTAAATATTATGAATTGAACTTTGAAGAAAAAGATTTTGACAGAACGGAACCTATCATAGCATCTCAATTTTCATCAAACGACGATCCACACGTGACATAACACGTGAACGGAGGTCCGGTCGAAAATTGTGGTGTTACAAATATAGTATCAGAGCTTAGTATTATGATACACTGGGCTAGTTTCACCGGAAAAAAAATGAATTTCTTGAGTATGATTTTGAAAAAGGGTAGCATGGGTAGAAGTCTAGAGGAAAGTAAGTAATGCCAGCACATTTGAATACTGTTCTTGATATGATCTAAATAGAGATAGTGATCCCTGAAAGTTAACCTTCTTTCAGAATAAAGGTCCCTGAAGGGCTGATCTGGTTAGATCTTCTTCTGCGGAAGTATGTACCAGAAGGTTAACCTTTACGTTGATTAAAGGTCTTAGAAGGTTTCATTATTATTCTGAAAGGTCCAAGAGGATAGTACTTGAAATGGATGGCATCACGACAAATAATTGTATAAAATTGGATAGAAATTAATATTAGGTGGCTATAAGTCTAGTAAAAGACTAGGGTGGTGCCACGTGCTTGAGTTCACTGTCACAGGTATGATTCGAGTACTGGTAGGCATCCTTGAGAGTTGATGTCTCTACAGGGTAAACATTCCTGACGGTTTGACTTCTATTTTGAAAAGACATCCTTGAAGGTTGACGCTTACGCAGGAAAGGTCCAAAACTTAAGACAGTGGTGACACATAGAAATTTTATAAAGTCAAGCTTAGCAATCCTACTGAAGGATGCATTAGCCAAGTAAAGTAATGAGACCCTAGGTCTAGGTAGAGACCGAGTGTTGTCTCAAAGGCACAGTGGATAATAAATAAATTAAAAGCTTTTAGGACATAGGTTAGAGACTGATAACATGTTTGAACGCACACTTGTTTGGTCAGGACCCGAATTTGGGAAGAGCCTGTATCTCTGGTCTCTATGTAGGATGGGGTGCATAGGGATTTAGGGGTACGGAGGAATCCTGAATTCGGAGAATGACGGACCATGTTTGGTGAGTGATCGATTTCTCTGGCTGGACTCGTACGCACCGTATTGTACTGGGATGGGGCGTTACATTATGGTGGGTCTTGTGTTAGCCTTAGAATAAGTCTATGGATGCACAAGTTGCATTGTGCTTGATCAACACAGTGGGACGTGGTAACTGTGGATATCGAGACACTTGCGCCATTGTTTGGGTGTAATGTAGTTTTGGGCAAAAGTCTGTGTGGAAGGGGGTGAGTGTGGGATGGGGCACACGGACCTGGAAGCATAGACGGAAGCTCCGGGATTGCATTATACTAGTATGCATTGCTTGCTTGGTTGTTGTATGAGTGTTTGTTATATATAAATAGTTTGACTATTTAAGTATTATAATCCAAATTCCTATTTCCAAAAATAGAGGAAATGCTGCTGACTTAGAAGCATAAACCTCTAAACAACTGACACAATTGAGAACTTAGAGATTATGCACCTAGAGTCACCCTAGCACAAGAAATGCAAAAGGATATGGGCGAATAGGAAATAGGGTCAATAGGATAAGCATGGTGCCAAAAGGAAACATAAAAAAAAAAATAGGTATATTTACGAAATGAACTTTGTCTTTCAACGTAACATGAATCGATCATGGAACACTGTGTCAAATTTTTGACTTCTTGTACAGATCAAGAGGGGAAAGATAAATCTGTACTAGGTGGTGAGAGTACGTCGAGGGTGCCAATGACCTGAGAGACTTTAGTAATCTTGGAATTGATAACAGAAAACTCTTAGGAAGTGAAATTGGAGATTATTCCAGGACTTGGGGACAAATAGGGTAGATTCTACGATCATGATCACTACCACGGCTATCGACGTCTACTTGTACACCTGTACAGTCATTAGCGCAATTAGCGCCTCAGATGCGGCTACAATCGTGAGCTCATAAGATAGATAAGCTTACAGATACGATACCAGAAACTAGATCAGTCATTTATGACAAGGAACGGTGGAAATTGTTGAATGAATTTTAGAAATTGAAACCTAAATACGCTTTAAGGCGTGACTAATCTCTTTTCAGTAGAAAGGTGGCCCCCAAACTATACCAGTATCTGAAAGCTATGGAAGTAACCGGACCTAGAAGGATGACGTTAGCGGCATGTAAATGGAAGGTACTAGCATATTACTAGTGGAAGACGAGTGAAAATGATTAAGCACTGGAATAAGCAGAAACGTAAAGCCTAAGAGGGTACCGTCAGAGCAGATTGTTGGAGAATCGAAGAGAAGCAACATCAGTAACAGAGCAACAGTCTTGATAAAATAGGTCAAGACCAATGAACGATGAGGAAAAAGAGGTAGACCAAGGAAGTTAGACGGTGTTAGCTGCCTATCGATTAATGAGAATAAGGAAATAGAGGGTGCGATCATACCAGCACTAGTTTACCGGATCCCATCAGAACTTTGCGGTTAAGCGTGCTTGAGAGAAGGTAGAAACAAGCTAGATCAAAGGAGTGATAGTAGAAAAAAAATAATAGCTGAGATTTTCGAGAGAATAGATTAGAGATTACTCTCAATGTTGGGTGCAAATAGTGAAATCCATGTGGTTAACAGTGACACCACAGGTGTGATTAGGTAAGTGCAATCAACAAGATAGAGCACTAGACATGGTACCTTTTTTATTCGTGGCGACATACGTAGTCTTGTTCGAGATCTTATCAAATATGGAAAGCAGAACAAAATTTATGTAAATTAACCATTTGATATACTCAAAGAAATCCTCATACTAGGAGAACTTCTTCTTCTGTCCGAGTTGAGTAGATGTTTGAACAAGTACAAGCCAAATTTCCTAGAACATTCTAGTCCATCTCGTATCTTGTACCAGAGAGGAGAACATCTACTATATGTGGTCTGTGGATGAAGGAAAGTTTAGCTGATGTTGGTATTGTGACTCATTGTATTGCTTCAACAAGATGTTAATGATAAATCCTTTATAAGCGTTCTCTCGAAGATCTATGTCGAAGGTGGTGGCCTAAATTCCTTATTGTTAGTCGAACAATCTCCTTCTAATGCTTGGATCTCCAAGGTCTCAACCACCACTCTGGAAATGGATGTTTCACGCAGTATTCCTGATTAGTGGAAATTACTCTCTATTACAGTGGTAGTAAATCCTAGATAATGATCATTGATCTTTTAGTATAGGGCATCTGTAAGAACACAATCGCCCAAGGCAGAAATGATAGAAAAGGATAATTAGATTAGCACCTATGTGAGCCATCTAGGCCAGAACCTCATTTCCAAAGCAACAGTTGTTCACCACATAAACTGCGCGATTTCACGATGAAGGAAAATGAAAATGTGGGAATAGCTCAAGTCCATTTCAGGTAAGAGCAAACAACAGATTATTGGTAAGCTTCTACAATTCTCTTATGGACAAGTCTTGGATGGCTTGTGTGATACCGGATTAGAATATCGTAGTTTATGGTAGATAATGTTAAGGGTTGGGAACTCGAAATCCTTCCCAATATAAGTTTAGAAAGAAAGTTATGTTCACAATCTTTCCCACTGAAAAGGAGATGTATGTTATCGATAGAAAATGAAGATGAGAGGTCTGGAGCTAGAAAGTGACGACCAGTCTAGTTTTGTTCAGTTGGGTAAAAAGATTGAGAAAAATTTAAAGGCTTTTCAACGAATGATCTCAATGAAGTAATAAATTCATATCGGGTAGTATTGCAAGACGATGAATCTAATGTGGCTGGATAAATACCTTACTCGTATTCATAAATCTGAGAACGATGATCTAGTGGAACATGGAAGGATTCTTGGTATAAGATCATAATAGCGCAGTTAAAGCAAGATGACCCTTAAGAAACGCAAACTAATTGACAACATGAGTTAACCTGATTGAAATTTTGAGGACAAAATTTCATTTAAGGGGGGTAGATTGTAACACCCCGTAACTTCGCGAGCGTGCCACGTTGGGAGCAAATAATTAGATAAATAAAATAAAGCATTCTTTAGCAAATAAATAGCGATAAATAGGATAAGAAATAACAATTATTAAACATGTGCTTAGAAATCTTAGATTGGAGAAATAAATGAAAATATTGCGATGCCTGCGAGTGCGTCGATAAAAGAATTATGAAATAAATTAATCGTGAATAATAATAATAATAATAATAGCTAAATAAATGAAATATTGGTGGAATTAAATTATTAGGGAAAAAAATGAAATTTTTGATGTATAGAAAAAATAAATAAATATATATATATATATATATATATATATATATGTATGTATGTATATATGTATGTATGTATATGCATTTATGCATCAGGAGGGAATTATACACATAAACTTGCAATAGGGAGCAACTAAATAATGTTAATGCAAACATATAATAAAGTTTTAAGATAAACCATGATGCCTTGGTAGAAAAATAAAATAAAAAAATAAAATGAAAGAAACCACATACAATCATATTTAAAGTTGGGCGGAAGGAAATGAGTTAAAGAAGACAAATGGAAGAGAGAATACTACAGAATTGCTTGGAAACGAGAAGAAGGGACCCGAATTAGCTATTTGGGCGGTGTTGGAGTGGCGTACAAGGGAAGAATGAAATTGGATGGATTAAAGCAAGCAGAACGTGCTGTTGCTGCCATTACCATTGGACGAAAGTTGGGCGGTGGAATGAAGAAGAAGACAATTAACGAAGGAAGCACATGATTATGCTGCTAGTGCTCTGCTGTGGGACGTGGGGGCACAAACAGAAAACAGAGGAAGAAGCTGAACGTAACGAAGAAGAAGAAATGAACCGAAAGCCAAGAACAGGCTGCTGCTGTTACAGCAGTTGCTGCTGTTGCAGCCGAACGGGAAGGAGAGGAATGAAGAACAGAGCAATTTTAGTGCTCTGTTCTAAACCGAGATGAAGAAAGTGGAGTGGAGAAGAAGGCAGAAAGGGGGGCCGTGCAGCTGCTACTGCTATTGGATATCGCAGCCGAACGAGGAAGAGCTACGCAGCTGCTGCTCTGGGTGCGTGAAGAACAGAGTAGGGTGGTCGTTGTTGAAATTGTGATGGCCACTGCTGCTGTTGTTCGGGTGTTGTGCTGCTATAGAATGAACACATTGCAGAGTGCGAAGAAAAAGAGAATGATTTGGGCTTCGGATGAATGGATCAAACAGAGGAGCAAGAGTGCTCTGTTCGTATGGCAGCTGCTGCGGTAATGCAGAACGGCTGCAAACGGCTGCTGTGTTTGATGATGATGAAGAGTATGCATCTGGGAACTATGAACAGAAGAAGAAGCAGAGTAAACGGTGCTCTGTTTCTGCGAGGTCGCTGTAGTTGCTGTATTCTCGGCTGCCTGGTTCATGTTGTCTATGGAACAAGGAACCATAATGCAGTAATTGGCCTGGAACACGGTTGGATTGGTGAGTGGTTGAGTATTAAACAAAAGTTAGAAAGAGCACTGTCAGTGGGGCCGTTAGTTGTTGCGTCGGGCCGTGAGTGGTGAGTAGTTGTTGCGTCGGGCCGTTAGTTGTTGCGTCGGGCCGTGAAGATGAAAGCTGGGATGTGTGTGGATCATTTAGAGGCCTTGTTGCTAATTGAACGTAGAAATGGAGAGGTAAGATAGTGATGAAATTTTTATTAATGGTAATTGAGCATGTTTAGCTAATAACTAAATTATGGTGTGGTTTACTAATACATTGTAAAGTGTCGAATTTAGTATAATAGGAATAAGTGATATAAATGGATTTGAAACACTAGAATTTTAATAAAGTCACTCACCTTATAATCACAAAATATTAAAGTGTGGAAAAAAAAATATATGTGTATAAATATATATACATATATAATTATTAATGGTTATCTACTTATTTATTCAAGTATTTAAAAATTTAGTATTTAAATCAAGATCATGTAATTAAGTAGTTAAAGATCTAATTTAGAAAATTAAATGAACAAAAATTATTCGAATTGACATTTAAATCTTAGCGAAGCTTTGTTATCTAGAAAAGATTAGAAATCTCACTTATGAACTAGACTATAGATTGGACCAATAGAAGTTTTATTTTGTTCGTAATTAAATTAATTATGATGTAAATAAATTATTTAAATTTCAACAATTAAGTTTTTAGAACTTTGATTTTATGGTAAGAGCTTCCAAGTAAATTATAAAAGTGAGATTTCAAACTTAGGAAATTTAGAAGACTTAGAAATCATTATAATTAGAATATATGAAATTTTGAAATTAAGAACAATCATAAATTAGTTGAAAGTTCATAATTTATTTAGAAATTAATTGAACATGAGAATATTCTAGATAAGATTAAATATGAATTAAGGAGTTAGAGAAATGTTATTTATCGTTGAATTTCAGATATCATAATTCTGGAGTGTTGAACATCTTGACGGAAATCAAGGAAGCCTGAAGATAAGGAAACCAGGTGGGCGTGACTTCTTTGCTCACTTTTATTATACGAATTTAAAATTCAAAGCATCTAATTGATTAGCCCTAAGTTATTAGAATTTTACTTGGAAATTGAATTGATATTGTTTGACTTCTTGAATGATATGTAATGTGGGATGAACTATTTAATCCATGCATAATCAGTTATGACCTGGCGTTGCACTCAGATTCATTCAATTATGGTATGCATGACTAGACAACTGTTATTTAGATTCCATTGTTTATTAATGCACCTTATCATGTGAATTTGCAAGTATGGTTTGGGTTATATGTTCTAGTGTAATTGTATGATGAATGATATGATTGAGATTTTTGTAAAACGAAAAATATAAGACGATGGTTTATTAAGAATCCATGTACCGCTGCGATTGACGAGCCGCAAGGCAGATCGTAGGTATTCCCACCCTGAGCTGCCTGCGACAGCTCGAAGTCTTTGAGAGACAATACGAATCTAGATAAGTACCCTCTCTTGGATTGTGATACTGAGATATGATTGATTTTAGATGGTACCACTTGAGGCTTCTATGATTATGATTGGATTGGATTATAGGGAATATCGAGAGGCATTTCAATCCTCTTCTGGTTTTGACTTCTACCAAAATTAAATGAATGTTTGAAACGCCTAATGTTCGAAAGTGTTTGTAATGTTTTTGGGAATACCGAGAGGCATTTCAATCCTTTTCTGGTTTTGACTTCTACCAAAATTAAATGAATGTTTGAAACGCCTAATGTTCGAAAGTGTTTGTAATGTTTTGGATTGGGTCTGTATAATGCATGTGATGTGCAGGTTCGATCCACTAGGCTTTCGAGCTCACCCATTATATTTTTCAGGTACACTTGGACGTAGAGTTTAGCAACTTACTTCAGAAGACCTGCACTCTAAATTGGACACCTCATGGGGAGGTCATTCGGGATATGTGACTTGGAAGTCATATTTTATGTATTTTCGTTGGATTATTTAATGTATTTACATTAGTTTTAACTTTACCGTTTTGTCTTTAAATAATCCTACTTGTTTAACGAATTTGGGTTAACTAAATAGTTTTAAAAGTATTTCTGTTGCTTTACTTATGACTTATTTGAAAGAATTATTTTGATTTTCTATTTTGCACATGATGTCTTTATAGACTCTGACTTGAGAACTAAAGATTATGAATTGAACTTTGAAGAAAAAGTTTTTGACAGAACGGAACCTATCATAGCATCTCGATTTTTATCGGACAACAATCTACACGTGACATAACAGGTGAACGGAGGTCCGGTCGAAAATTGGGGTGTTACAATGAATATTAATTATTCGAATGGTTTTGTTTTGACAGAAATAATTATTTGAAGGTTAGAGGTGAATATTGGAATGTTGGAATTGTCTTACTTAGGTAGAAATTATTTATTTGGGAATTTTGGAAATTCTTAGAGAGTTTTAAGATTGAAATTTAATTTATTAAGTTGAAGAAGATTGAATTAGATGCTTTCTTATGTAATAATTATTAATTTCAGAGTTCAATTTAAAATTTTGATGTGTAGACCTTATTTTAAATCAGAATGAAAATGACTAGATATGAATGAATTATTTTTTAAATTTAAAAGAGGGGTAATGAAGGAGATTCTAAAGGATCAGTGATCCTAGGTCAGATTTATTTTGAGATCTCAGAAAAATAAGGATTTTTAGGAAAGGCTTCAGTGTAGAATAAAGTAAATATGAGAGTTTAAGAATATTCAAACCTAGAATTACTTTAATTAATTATAAATAAATTATTAGAGCTTAGAGATTTAGTATTGTGATTTTTAATTGCAAATTAATGACTTTGGAATGTAAAGAAATCTCTATGAGGCAAAAGCAAGGGAAATCTGAGAAATCCAGGTTGGCATGATTTCCTTGCTCTTACGTATTATATAGATTTAAAATTTTGAAGCATTTGTTTAAATAGTTGTAGGGCATTAGAATTTGATTATGAGATTGATTGAACTGGTGTGATGTGCTAGAATGATGTGCATGTATAATGGTGTGATTGAATGATGACTCTTTCATTTCATGCATAAATATTTCATAACATGCATAAATAGAGGAAATGCATTAGATAGCTTTAGTTATTCACCTGACTATCATGCAGATTGCATTTCATGACATTTGTTATTTATTCAGATTACTATTGCATTATGCATAATTTAAGAAATTATCTATTGGATTGTGAAATGCTTGAGTGTGATTGAATTTGTAAATGAAACTAAAATAAGATGATGATTATTAAGAATTCACGTATCGGTGCGATCAATGAGCCTGAAGCGGATCAAAGTGGTATCTCCTATATGCCACTGCTTGAGATCGACGAGCTACAAGGTGGATCGTAGGTACTCTTAGCCCGAAGCTATTTGGGACAACTAGAAGCCCTTGAGAGGTGGTACTCCATGCTAGCAAGTACACTCCCTTGGATCTGACAGGTAACTGGCCTTAGGCGTTACCTGAGATTTGTTTCTAATTTAGATCACAAAGGATAATGAGAGGCATCTCAATCCTCTTCCGGTCTTAGACTTCGACCAAAACCAAATGAATGTTGAGATACATAATGTTTGGAAGTGTTTGTAATGTTTTGAATTTTGATCTGTATCATGCGTGTGATATGTAGGATGATCCACTGGGCTGTTGAACTCACTCCCATTTTATTTTTCAAGTACACATGGACATAGATTTCTATAACCTACATCAGAAGACTCTCACTGTTGGATTGATAACCTCATAGGGGAGGTTATCCAAGATTAGGAGTCTCTGGAGATCGTAGTTGTTTATTTTTGTTGAGTCAATTTTACTTGAATTTATTTTAGTTTTGAATTTCCGTTAATCATGTTTTTAAAAGATACATTAAATATTTAATATTTACTATTTTAAATAAAAGATTTGAAGTGATTCTACTGCATAGTTCATAAATTATGATTTTTGACTCTTAGATTATTTTGTATAACAGTAGGATTCCAATGAATGTATTGAGAAATTGTTTTGACCTTTTGTCTTGTGTGAAATGTTCTTTGAGATATTTCTTTTAGAACTAACTATCTAGAAACTAAATTGAAGAAAAAGATTTTGACAGAATGAGAATTTCAATAGCATTCCAATTTTCAATGGGCGACAATCCATAGCACGTAACGGGACGCCGATTGAGAATTAGGGTGTTACAATATAACAAGTGAAATGTGGTATAATGTAGGAAAAAATATTGAATAATACGC